>LPNX010956464.1:0-26211 GCA_001517045.1 Pseudotsuga menziesii | reverse complement strand
TTGTGCTCTCTGTTTTGGGAAATAGACTTTGTATGGCTTGTTGTCTTTGTGCCGTCTCGGCTTTATATCTCCCTTCGGAAATGTAATGAATGGTTGTGCACAGCCTGTTAATACAACCCCTTTTTCTGTTTTTGTTAAACAAAAAAACAACACAATAAACTATTCTCTACTACCGTCCTTGATGTTCTAGGGCTTCCACAAGTCTCTTCAACCACTTCTATAGATTTATAGGAAACTCACACAATAGAACCTTGTACTTATCAAAATCAGGTCCTCCATACAATATATATTCTTGTACCTTTATTAGATTCCACCCTCATACTTGAGCTTCTTTACTACAAAATCCTCAAATATTTTCTTCCACCAATCTCGGATCAGACTCTTCGTGATTAGGGTACCCATGCAGCTAACAACATTTTATTGAAAACCAAATCCTGACAACGAAACCATTTGTTGGCACAAAATTGACTAAGACTAGGGTTCTTGTGCAAGTGCCAACAAAGAGGATTGTTGTAGTTTAGAGTGTTGGAATTTTCAATCCTCTCGAGGGAAGAAAGTCTCACCCGAAGCATTTCCTAGACCTATGTGTGATAAGGAGGGTTACCTGCAGGGCTACAAGTGGATATGCGCCCATAAGGACTACTAAACTAACCTCCTGCGACATGCATTCATCATATCAACCATTAGTTTATCATCACATCTTAACTCATTTTTGCATCAAGCATGTAAAGGGAAAAGGTAAAAAGGACAACATTCAGAACATAGAATATGCAAAAAATTGAAAGGGGGGCAAACCATCTCCATTTTATTGACCTCCAATAAACTCATATACAAATAGGCTTTGTGGCCATTCCATATTGATCCCTACCCTATGAAATACATCACATCACATATCTACTCAAAATATACACAACAAAACCCACATAACCCATAAACCCCAATTACAACACCAACAATTGACCATCAACCATCAACAATCCTTTCTCTTCCTTGCGTTGTGCTTTTATGCTTTATGGAGTAGCTAGTTTTGGCCATGCCAAGATGGTTACAACCCAACAACTTATGAGCTAACCTCTTTATGATGCACTTTTCCTTGTCCATGCTTTCTTCTGCAATTTCCGCTTTGTTGACTGCATTTATCTTCTACGGTTTGGTACCCTAAAAAATGAAGGAGCCAACATATAGAAAAAGTTCCTTTATCCATTAAATTTTGGCAACAACAAATTATACTAATATACAATATAATTCTATTTTTTTGTTTGTTAAAATTACATTATTGATAGATGTTATCTAAAAACACAACACTTCGCACCTCCTTGCCGAAATCCAACAATTCACGGAAGGAAGAGTTTCCATTCATCTAAAACTCTGCTCAATTTTTCGAGCATCTGGGTCAATTTAAAATGGGCTAAAACTCCCAAGGGCAAAGTTACGTATAGGAACTCTGGCATCATACCCTTGGAACCGTGCCTCCAATAGAATTTTTATCGAATCTCTGCCTAAAAAAACAACAAAAAAGACAAAGCATTGCATATTTAGCTCCCTAACTTATTGAGATTGTTCTTTTTTATTAAAACTTTATCTAAACCTAACAAATGATTTTTATATACAATAAAAACTTCACCCTAACAAAAAAAAATATTTTTACCATTATTTATTTATATAATTAGGCTTTGATAAATTTTGGTTTATAATGGTCCATTTTATGAAAAATGGTTTTTAGATACATTGAAAACTTCACATAAACATAAACATAAACCAAACTAATGAAGCCCCAAGGGTTAGCTCAATTGGTAAGACGTGCGCACACTCTCTCGGTACGGGGAGAGGTCACGGGTTCAAGCCTTGAGTCCTTCGGGGTTAGGTCATCTGTGAGGATGGCCGGCGGTTTACCACCTCTACCATCCACTAATGTGGGGAAGTATTGCTGGGTTTTCCGTGGAGATTTCCTCTGAAAAAAAAAAAAAAACCAAACTACTGAATTTTATATACCAAAAAACATTTTTATATTATTTATTTTATCATATTATTTAGGATAATGTAATCGAGTCTTAATAAATTTTGGTTTATAATGTTTTATTTTATGGATAAGTTCAATGTAACTATCATAATATATGATTATTTAAGTTTATAATTTCATTTATATATAAACCAGTGAATTTTATATACCACAAAATATTATTATTGTTATTTATTTTCTTATATTATTTAAAGTCTTAATAAATTTTAGTTTATAATGTTTTATTTTATGGATAAATTCAATAATATTAATAATATTCATTGTAATTATTATTTATTTTAATATATTAATATTAATAATATTCAATGTAATTACGAATATATCTTAAATAAACTTTCGAGTTGTTATTAACCATTTCTCATGGCAACTTAACACTAATTTAATATATTGTAAGATACTAAAATTCCCAAAACACCTACCTTTTAGTGAAAGCCACCCATGATAGAAAGACTAATATCCATTAGTCTTCGGGAAAAATAAAGTAAACTAATATTCAACATAATTCAATGAAAGCCACCCATAATATGATAAATAATGGGTCCTTTTATCCATTAGTTTTAGTATATTTTGAAAAAATAAGTATATACCCATATTTAATATAAATCTAGTTTTTTTTTTAAATTATTTTGTTAATGTTTTTTTTTTTCCATTCACCTAAACATGAACAAGTGAATTGTATATACAATGTTTTTATTATTATTTATGTGATCATGTGGTAAATATTGACAAAGTTATTTAATTTTAATATTAATAGATTTTGGTTTATAATGTTTTATTGAATATGACTATGACTATGATCATATTTTTAATATAGATTTTTTATTTAAATAATTATTATATAAGAAGTTTTAATTGAACTAAAATAATTATTTAATTTTATTATTTAAATATAATTTAATATTTTTGATATAAAAATACTAATTATATAAGTAGTTTTTCTTAAATTTTGGTTTGTAATGTTTTAGTTCACGAACAGGTTCAATGTAACTAGATAAGCTTAAATTAATAAGGATATTTTTTAATTAAATTTAATTTTATAATTTTATTAAATAAATATAATTTAAAATATAGAAAATATTAATATTATATAAATTTCAATTTTATTGATATTTTAGGTTTATAATTGTTTTATATATTTTTAAATTTTATGTTGATAATTATTTAAATATTTATACATTTTATTGTGAGAAGCCATAAGCAGAACGCCCCGTTAACGTTGTTTGACTATCTTTGTTTCGTAATGAATATTTATCACCATGAGGAAAAAAGTCAAAGAACTCCTATTCACACGAAGCATCTTGCTGAAGAATATTCTCATTATGAAATGAGTTCTCGTGTTATCTACCAAGTTATTTTTTAATGTAAGGTGAGCTGTTCTCATACACCAAGAAAAGGCCAATCTCCAATATTAAATATGGATATACTAGGAAGAAGAGGTGGGTCCTCAACCTTACCATTTTTAGTCTACATTTTGGATGGATGTAAGCTTTCGAGGCAGCAGAATATATTCTTTACCCTCAGAGAGGAAACCAGGTACGGACTCTCCCAAAGTACTGTGGGACTCTGATTAATCTATGATGTGGTTAGAGATAATATTTTTTTCTTTTATGTGATTGGACATTATAGTTTTTTAAAATTTAATTGAAACTCGCAACTTGATTTGAACAATTTTATATTATAACAAGTTTATTTGTGTGGATGAAATGGGTTTCAACTTCCAAGTTATTATTTGTTTATTATTATTTGTTTACATGGATATTTTTTATAAAAAAAATAATGACTCTTTTCAAGAAAGTGTAGTTTTTTAAAGTAACAATATACATATCAATGATACTAGGTATCATATCAAGTCAAAACTTACAAAGAGTGCTTAGCAACCTGAGCCACCAGAACAAGGCTCCAGCTAAAATAAAAAACCACAAACATGCCTCAACAACTTGAGCAACCAAAAACCAAGTTCCCACCCAAAGTAAGCGCCGGGGCAAGAACAAAATGCTCCAAAAGAGCAAAAAAATACAATCACATGGACAAAAACCTGTCATCCCGCAAGTAGCCAGATCAAGCCACTCATAGAATGAACTGGTGAAAGTCCACTATCGGAAAGCCACCACTGCCATCACGCCATACCAGGAAACAGCATGGACCTCGCCCACAACAGGGGCAAAACCAAGTCATCCCAGTCATCTCCAACTTAAAGATAGATTGGTATTTAGTCGATATCGACGTGGTTTATTGACATCACTTGATATGAAGTCATTTGTTGTAAAGGAGGTCACGAACTCAAATCTCACGTGGGTTTATTTGTGTCCCATGGCTTGAGGGCTGTTGTGGTAAACCCTGTGTCACACTAGTACACCCGGTGTCAATTCAAAAGAAAAAGAAAAAATGGTTAAAATTTGACCATTGATTTAGAATGGAGTAAAATTTAAGTGACTTAGAATTGTGTAAAATTTGTAAGGACATTGTCCACTGTGCACGGATTATAATAATAAAATTGTATTTAAGCAATTAACCAAGCAATATAGGTCCCACATACAAGTTGCAGCAGCTGGGTCCCAGACAAGTTGCACCACTTGCACTGTCAATAGAAGATCAAATTGCACATCAGAGGTGCTAAAATCAACAAGGTTACCACATTAAGTATTGTGGGCCCCTTTTAACGTGTTGCTGTTGCTATTTATTCGTGTGAAAGTTTACATTAATACTCTAATCTCCTTTGAAAAGGTATCTAGCTTCGTTGCACTGTATATTTTTTATGTTATGTGGGCACTAAGAAAAGCGTTTGCTTATATAAGAAGCTCATTCATGATCCTCTTCAACTCTTTCTTGCATATGAAGCACATCTGATGGCTATTTCCTTCTTGATACAGGTGCATATGGCAGATGAAGAGTGCATTGAGAAGGAGGAATCATGTAGACGTTTGTGGCAAAAATATTTTATTGTTAAATGGTCTAACTGCAAGAGAAAAAATTAAGAATAATGGTTCAAATTGTAAAATTAAATATTTATAAAAAAATCTATATAATGGAAAATTATTATCAAATCAACCTCAAGTTGGTAGATGATGAAAATAAAATTCCAAGTTGTACACAAATATAATCAACACTTCTAGAAGTTTACTGAACACTTGACTCGCAGAAAACTTGTATTTTAAAATTTTGATTAGTTTGAATATGGTGAAGTTGAAAAACAAATCACCAGTATAACCAAAATAAATACTTTTAATTTTTCAATTCGCAAAAAAATCCAAACAGAAAGCATTTTCAAGAATGGTTATCTAGCATGCTTGTTATCCATGTATAAACCAAGAGAGCATGATGACATGCATTTATGGAAAAATGGATTCATGGAGTCATACATACCATGCCATGCCATGGAATGGAATGCAGTTTCATGTTGACAATTCGTTGATATAATTGTTGTTGTCTAGTGGATGCTTGAACAACTCCCAAGTTTCCTTACTTGGGAAGAGATTGAGTGATTGATGAAGAAAGAAGTGTGGGGGTGTGTAGAGCGTTGTTGGGGTTGGGCTGGGCAGGGCAGGGCAGGCAGGATCTTTTAAGGGGTATCTCAATCCAATCGACCTGATTTGATGTGGGGAATGGCGTTTTTGGGATCATCCCATTACAGCAAACGCCGCGATCTTGTCACCCATCTCTCTGGATTAATGGTCATATAACTGGCCTCGATCGTTTCTGCTATCATTATTATAATATCATTGCAATTCAACAAGCCAAGAACAGGACGAGGAGGAGGCGAGGAGACGCCATTAAGGCGCTCCATCTCCTTTCACAGGGGAGGTGGATTGGCCGATCATATTCAAAATCAAATTTTAAATTCTGCCCTTTCCTTCATCATTTTTTCAAGGCCCATATATCGATTTTTTTTCTCCGTATTATTAGATCACACTGCACAACTCTGATTCTGATCAGATTTCAGATTTCAGTATTCATTTTCATGTCATATTTTAGCTGCCCAAAACATCCAAATGCTCTCTGGAATCTAATGCATAGGGAAACCATTACATTTTCCCTCTGTTTTCTCCGTCATCCAAAGCATGCAAATTGCACCAGTATTTGTATCCTCTGTTAATCACTTGGAAGTGATAGTTCGCATTGCCTAAACGATCACACAAGGATCGAAAGTCGTACTAATGTTTTGACCACTGTGTGTCTATACATCTTCTTCATATATAGACAATATATATATATATATATATATATACACACACACAGATTGCAGGGGGTGGGAAAGATGAAGGAGAGCAGTGGAGGACCAATTCCATCTGACCTGAGTGAGGATGAATGCATGCATCTCAGGGACGTTATATGGCGCTATCACAAGCATGAAACTCTTACTGATCAATGCTCGTCCATGGTAGTCCAGCGTATCAATGCTCCTGTGAACGTTGTATGGTCTGTTGTGCGCAGATTCGACAAGCCTCAGACCTACAAGCATTTTATTCGTAGCTGCTCTATGAATGGAGATGGCAACGTTGGTAGCATAAGGGAAGTCAGTGTGGTTTCTGGGCTTCCTGCCAGTAATAGTACTGAGCGTTTGGAGATCCTGGACGAGGAGAGCCATATCATCAGTTTCAGCGTCTTGGGTGGAGAGCACAGACTCAAGAATTATTGCTCTGTGACTACTTTGAATGAGTTTGTCAAGGATGGGAGACGTTGGACCATGGTGTTGGAATCCTATGTTGTGGATGTACCAGAGGGCAACACCAAAGAGGATACCTGCATGTTTGCAGACACTGTCGTGAGATGCAATCTGCAATCTTTGGCTCAGTTGTCTGAGCATCTTGCTGAAAGGCAGCAAGATTAATAAGGTATATTGCTTGTTCATGACGATTGGTCAGTGTCTATTGTTTTGAGGCTGTATCTAACATATATGTTACCTATATTGAATCTCTGACTCGAGGACTTTCATGTGTGAGTTACTTTGATTCAATGGTAATGCATTTTGGTTTCCATCCACATCCATGAATTTCAATTTCGTATGTGAAAAACTCAAGGTCATTCTCTGGGCCAGTTATGAAATGGGGTCTCTCTGTAATAGGGGATCTTGGGTTATTTATTAATGATCCAAATATTATTGTCTATTTTATGCCTTTGGAGGTAGGATCAAAACTTCTCTCTTGTTTTGCTATTCTGTCATGTATTCCCATTTTAATTCAACTGTTTTATTTCTTAGAATGGCTAATGGTGAAAAACATACTGCGCAGTTCCCCTTTTATGAGGCTATTTTATTCTGTGGGTGATGGTATGATTTTTATGGACTTGTCTATGGATTGCCAGCTACAGTAAAAACCACCATGTTCTCCTACTTTTTTTTCCTGTATGGAGATGAGATACATACTGCCTTTGGATGAAGATTCCAGGAGCTCGCTATGCATCAATGACTATTAGACACTGAAATTAGTTAATCTGTTTCTTTGAATAACCATAGATTATCTCCTATGTTGATCAGGTGTGACTGCGAACTTATTGGATAATAGATTGTTTCATTCTTTGAATTTCGTTGTGATTGCCATACTGAGTTTGTTCTCATGAACAAGCCATTTTCAAGATTCAAAGCTAAAGGTATCACAAAAATGTATGAACTTCAATTTGGCTGCCATACACTTGCTAGAATGTTGATATATTGTATAACAAATGTTGAGGTAAAGAAATTTAAATTTATTTTCATCCCGAGTTTGTGGGTTCTTTTATTGGAACCCAATGCTCTGAGGGTTGATTCGAAGTTGCTTTAGTGTAAATTTTGTGAGGTTCATTATGCATTCACTCCAAGCTAGCATTTCTAACAACTCTTTCCTTGATTGCCATTGAGGGAGATTGTTAAAGTGTCATGTCTCCTGTATGCACTGCTAGACCTAACAATCAACAGAGTTACAGATTTGAAGCTACTCCCAGAGGGAGACTGAACTTTTGTTCATGGTGTCATTGTATTATATGTTTTTTTTAAATGGTTCACTGTATTATACTTTAAATGCATTGAAGAGGGCATAGGTTAATACTTTCAAGATAAAGAAGAAAGCAGTCATACATCCCATGATAATGCTCCCTTCATTCAAACACATTTCTTTGGCATCATGAGTAAGATCTCTCGCAAAGAATTGGTTTTGCACTTTTTAATACATTTGGAGGTTTGACTATTTTTCTGGATCTGAGCTCCACGCTGCTTCTTGTTTTTGTGGGTGTTTCTCTTTCATTCAGCACCCTTTTTGAGAAATTTTTAGTATATAAAAGACCTTTCGAGGGTCTCATAGAAGTCTTGACTCTTTTTGGCTCAAACTTTGAAGCGGAATTTACAACAAGAGGCTAAGTACATGTTGCAACCAAAGATGTATTTTCTGGATGTATCTGTAGACAATTTGAGGAATCTTTTCGATCAGGAGCTAAAAGTGAAGCAAAAAAAGATCAATCCAAATTCTTGGTTTCTTCTATTGAGTTTCATATGAAAGGCCGCTTTTCTGTTGCAAACCAGAAGTTTGAGTCCTTGACAGTCTGAAGTTAAGCGGCATACAAGCTACAACCTCTAGAGTACCCTTCTGAGTATTATAAATAAGCCTGCTAAGCAGCTTAAGAAAATTCTTTTCCCCTTTTTCAAGAGGCATCTAAATAAGGTTTTAACATATAAAAATCGGCGTCGACATGGTAATTTGATTCTGTGCCATCTGATCAGTGATTTTCAAGTCCACTTCACTCCTAAATAGTAAATTTCTCTAATTTGATGTTAAGCTTGCAACAATATCCATTATTCATTGTAATATTGCAAGCCCCTTGAACCCTATTCTGGTAATGCTATTCTTTGCTTTTAATTGATTTGAACAGTTCACCAAACTAAGGATTTTTAGGAATTGCTTTTGGACTGCAATAGGAAGCTGGGTTTAATCTGGAAAGTTTTGTAATGCTATTCTTTGCTTTTAATTGATTTGAACAGTTCACCAAACTAAGGATTTTTATGAATTGCTTTTGGACTGCAATAGGAAGCTGGGTTTAATCTGGAAAGTTTGATATTTTACCTAACTTATGTCAAGTTTTGCAGATGCAATGACAGGAGGACAAGCATTGTGGATGGCCAGACTCCGAAGAGGTCCCCCAATTTTAGGGGATGTCACCCTATATACACACACTTATGACATTATGGCGAAAACTTATCCATAGAAGAAGACTTATTGAACACAGCCCAATGATGGGAAACCACACTCCAAAGGATTTGTGTCAAGACTAAATCTTTTTGGAGTTTCAAGAATCAACCTTGAGTAAAATCTGAGGCTTAAAAGAATACGTCTTAAGAAGAAGCTGCCTATCATCACTGACATTACACTACATTTTTATTTTCGGATTTTAAGATGCTGTAGATTCTGTAAAATCAGAGCAACGTTGATAAACTCTGCAAGGCCACAGTGTGAGAGTCTGTCTGTGTCTCTGCAAAATCTCAGCAGCAGAAATTGTTCAAAATGAGGGTTTTTCTTTAGGCATTTATACCCAACGAGTTTTTCCATCCACCTGCAAGTTGTACTTGAGGAGAAGCAATAATGTCTCAATTAACTCAACGATCAGATCCCGACCCGCGAGTACTCCTTAGTCAGGACCTGGCCAAGTTGCGAGTTAGACACGGGACTGCGTTAACCTGGCTGGGCAGAAGGGCCTGGCAGAGTTTGACTCAGAGTACTTGCAAGGCTAAGCTTTTCTCTTATCTTTAAATTGGTCTATTGTTTAATGCTTCAACAGGTCTTGGTTAAATTTGTCTATTGTTTATTACTTCAACAGGTCTTGGTTAGATGTTCAAACTCCCCTTATAGACATTTTTTTGCCCCTTGTGAGCGGACTCACCCATTCAAACTGGCTGTTGCGAGCGGTGAGTACAAGTCCTGGGTGATTGGCATAATACATACCCCAGCTAAAAGATCTGATCTTTCCAGAGAATGATAATAGGGAGCATCTTCTTCCATGGTTCAATGGATACAGGGCTTTCTTCTAGAATAACAGAATTTGAATCAAATTGTAAGATTCTTAATTCAAATCTGGCCTCCTTCTCTGAAGGAGCCCCAGCAAGAGTTGTATCCTGGGAACTCAAAGAAAAAGATGGGAGATCAAGCAAATAGATGCTCGGCAATATAAATCATGCTTTCCTGTGGGGATCTGATATGGCCATGTCTGATAAAGAAATCCCTGCCTAAATCCCTGCCTAAATTGACAACAACACACCTTATTCCCCCAAAACTGAATCTGCCTGTAGTTACTTCTGGCAATTTGATAAGTTGAATATGAATTGTTTGTAGGACTATAATAAAAGCGTTGCTCTGGCAAAGAAAAGCTATGTGTTTGATTTGCTGCAACAGAAAATACTATGTTGATAATATGTTGCTGAATTGGGTGCCTTTTCCTGTACTTGACTATTGATGTGTAATTAACTTGTATCAGTTGGATGCTTTCTTTGCTATTTTGTATTATTATTTCACAATGTTGCATGACTATTACTTTTAGGAACTTGAAAACATAAAGAGCCAGAGGGATTCACTGTGTGTATCTTGGTACCACATATTTGAGGTTTTGGTGATGTTTGAAGTTATGGTTGTCTGGATAAAAAGCCTGCATTGATATTAGCAATTAGGCAGATTTGGCATTGTGGAGGGTTAAATGCTAATTTTATTTTTGCTATGCAGGTGCCTCGTCAATTTTGATTTTGAGCTGTCGAAGCTTTGGACTCAAATATAACTCCATGCTTATTAGGCATTGGCATTCGCAATGTAGCTTGGGAAGTTCCCTGGCCACGAACAATATGCAGAGCCTGTCTGCCAAATGTTTTTACATAGATAAAATGTTAAGATGGACTTTGTGCCTGGACATTCAACCTTGGATTTATGCAAAAGGCTGTAAGGCATATGTATACAATCTGCAAGTGCTGTACAAGATATCGTTTATTTGTTTCTAGTGCAGTTCCCTTACTGGCCAGTCTTCAACACACTAAAAAGGCAGTTTAGTAAGGAAAAATTTATTACACATTTACATATTGTGATGTAAAACATTTCAAGTTCATTTCAAATCTCATCTCCACATTGGTATTTTGATTTGCCACTTCTTTTTTTCATCGATCTTCATGTTAGTGTGATTAAAAAGAGATAGTCAATGTCTTCTCGGAAGTTAGATATTTGGATTACCTTGGTACATGTTGTGACGTGTGCAGTTTGCTTTTGGTTTAAGTAGCAAACCTAATAAATTACATCACCCATGCTTCATGTGAAAGTAGTGGAAACAATAGAATTACTTTTTGGATATAATTGAATAATTAAGAGCAAATATGTTATGAAGTAGAATTTAAACCCAAGTGGGGAGGGTAACAACTTTTCTTCACAATCATTTAAGTTATATCTAATTGACCATCAATTTTAAGGTTATTTATATTGGTAGTCTATTCAAAGCTGTATTGATAGTATGTGATAGTGATGCATGGGATTTTTATGCTCACTTAAAGAGTTATCTTAAATGACCAATCAAATGACAAATGCTCGAAAAAAGTGGAATGCTATTCATATACAAGTAACACCTTCATAATGTTTGATGTCTTGATTGCAGAGCTATTTTGACTAGACTATTATTATTATTATTATTAACGACCTCTTCTCTTTGGCTTTGCGGGTTCATTCTTAGATTCTTCATTTGTTTGGTGGTGGTGTTATTTAATGTTTATAGTCCTCTTTGAGATAGTTCCACATGGACTTGTTGGAGTTTTATTAATGGTTTTGTCTTATAAACTTTATGGGGAATAAAGCTATGACTCATTTTGGTAAGTGGAATCTTCGACTTAGGAAAATGTTTTTTTTAATGATGTATTTGCTTGGGTTTCTTCCATGGTTGAATTTGACACTTGTAGAGCTTTTAGTCTGGTATGCAAGCATAATTCATTAATCATATTTGTGCACTACACTATGGCAAGTATTTGTTGCATTGATTCAAAAATGCAGACAATCCAAACAAATGCACAATATACAAATGTTTGTATATAAGCAAAACCGAAAGATGTTATTGAGCCCTTTCAAGGTGCTTTATTTCATAACCCAATTTTGAGGGAGGTGTGTTGGATGTGGTCTTAATTTTTTTTCTTGTTTAAGGTAGCATGTTGGTTAGGTATATTATAAGAAAAGATGATTGTATCCAAACGGGTGTGTAGTCTATAGCTGCATTTTTTTTTACAATGGATATGACTTTATTTATGTTGTTGTTTTCGTTGGGGCTCGTCAATATGGGAATTTGGTCTTAGATAATGATTGGCGTTCCCTATTGTATTTTGTTTTGGTTGTTATTACATGGAAACTGATGTGGTTTGAGTTATGTTGATGAGTGCTATATCCTCTTTTCTCTTTTGTTCTAAACATTACATTAGGACAATTTGAGTAAACCTAATGATTAAGAACATGTGTTTCATCTTAGGAGGTCATAGGTTCAAATATGGAGGAGGATAGGGTTGTTGGAGTCATTATCCAACCCACACACCTATTTGGTCAATTTTGGCCTAATTAACCACTATCTTAAGTTTATTGACTCGAATGACATAAGCATCAGCACACCATGACATCAGCATGAGCACACCCACGCCCTCCTTCAATCAGGGAGGCCAACTAAGCCTTCTCCTTCAATAAGGGAGGCTAACTAGGCTTCCTCCTTCAATCAGGGAGCAATTATGGGGTGATTTGAGTATCATAAGTGCACCAATTAGTTAACTGAATGTTGTTTCACCTAATAATAAGTTAAGTTGAGTTGTAAAGGCACCTCCCTCATGTCATTGTCTATTTTGGGTTGATTTGGGTGAACTAGAGTGAGTTTATGCGCCTCCAACAACTTATGATGACCAGTATCAGTTCAGTTCACTTCATCGGAGCTTACTGGAGTTAGTGATGTGCTACCACCTACTAATTGACATGCAATGACATGTACTTGAGTTACTTTCAGTTAGACTTAGTCATTTATTGCACTATGATTTAGTTAGGACTCGGTTAGAGTCAATCATGGCTAGATTAGTGGTTAACTGGTGTGTTCAGTGTGGCTAACAAACAGTTAAGCTACACCCATCCATGCAATTCGAATGACCTCTAGTGAATTCAAATTGTCTTGCATTCATCCAAGTTTGCATGACATTGTATTATTGATTTTCATTCTATTTTGATATTATACAACTGCAACCTCCTATTGCAGTACTGTTATGTCATTTCATGCCTAAATTGTCTTGAATCTCTTGTAAGTCTATGCTTTGTCTCAAGATTCTTATGGCATAATTTAATATGGTATTAGAGCCACGACGAGATGAAGCTCTTTCTTCAAAAACATTGTTTTTGACGGATCTAGCATGCAAAATTGAGTAAAAAGCTCAAAATATTCAGCAATGCACCAGAAGCCGAAGGTTTACCACATAACTCCTAAGCAAAGGAATTTTTTATCAAGCTTACTTGATCAATTAAGCTAGGTGTGATGAATACCTGAAACATGCAGGATATTCAACCTTACGGTGCCCTTTTTGTGTTGATTGTAGGTTTTTATAGGTCCTTCACTACATTTGCTACCTCTGCTTCATGGCTTCTACTATGAATCCTCTTACTCCTTTCAATTACCACCAATGGAAGGAGGACATGGAGATTCAGCTCCGTTCAAAAGGGCTCTACAAAGTCACAATGAACATAGAAACAAAGCCAAATGCTGCTGCTGAGAAGATAAAATACTGGAATAAGCTGGATGAAGCTTATGGTTTATTGTGTTTGTCTATTTCCAAAGATCTTCTTTTCAACATCACGGGATTGAAGATTCCGAAGGAGATTTGGGATCAGCTCGCTTCCTTGTTTGATAAACAAGATGATCTACGGATCTATCAGCTAGAGAATGAGCTGATTTCCCCGAATCTAGGAAGCTACGAAACTATGAATGATTTTTTCACAAAATTCAAGCACTTGGTGCTCCAGTTAAAGTAGTGCAAGGTTGAGAAGGATGATGTTCAGCTCATCCTAGCTATCATCTCAAAACTTGGTTTGGATTATTCAGTCTTTGTTTCCACATTCCATACTAGGAAGCTAACAATCCCAAATTGGAAAATTCCTTCACTCGATGCCTTCATTAAGTCCCTCACAAACGAGCATGACAAGCTTGTGCAGATGGGGATCATCAGATCCTCAAAAGATCAAGCACTATTTGCTTTGGGGCCCAAAGATCCAAATGGTAAAGGAAAGAAGAAGAATCAAAAGGCTAAATTTGATGCTCCAAAGCCTAAAGAAAAGAACCAGCAGCAAGAAGAGCCTTTCGACTCAAAGAAACACAAGAACAAAGGAAACCAAGGCAAAGAGAAATTCAAGTGTTCCTATTACGGGAAGGGATTTCACCCTGAACATGCCTACATGAATAAAAATCTTGATGTGATGACTTCTCTCCTCGAGAGAAAAAATATCAATCTTTCGGCATGGAAATACAGGATTGGCCTCATTCTCAAAGAGAATGATCTTGATAAGTATATCAAAGAGGAAGTTGCAAAACCTAAAGAAGCTGAAGCTAAGGAGAAGCATAAGAAGGATATGATTAGGGCACAAAGGATTTTTGCTGACTCTATCAAGGATCACTTGATCCCTCAAGTGTCATCCAAGAAGAATCTGAAAGAAATGTGTGATTCCCTATCCAGAATGTATGAGGGTAGAAACATCAACAGAAAGATGAATCTAAGAGCTCAACTGAAGAGCACCAAGATGAGTCATGGAGAATCCATCCAAGACTACTTCACAAGGGTCTCTCAGATCAAAGAACAACTAGAAGCCATTGGAGACAAACTTGATGAAGATGAGATGGTTATGACTGCTCTCAATTGTCTCACTAGACCGTAGGAGTCATTCATCCGGATGATGTGTGCTAGGAAGGGAAGCATGAAGTTTGATGTTGTATGGGAAGATTGTACTCAAGAGGAGACTAGAGTGGCAAATAGAGAATCCCTACTAAAGGACAATGATCAAGCCCTAGCCACTTATACCAAGAGAAGAATAAGTCAACCCAACTTCAATAAGGGAAATAAGAGGGAGTATCAACCTCCCAGGAAGTTCCATTAGACAAGAGAAAATCTCCCCGATAGGGACTACTCTGGCTTTCAATGTTTTCATTGTGATAAGATAGGGCACATTGCCAGAAATTGTCCTATGAAGAAACAAGAATATAAGAAGAGGATTAACAACAACAAAAGACATCATGCTCATCTAGCTGAACATGAGGATGAAGAATAAGAAGAGGAAGGACCTCCAAGAAAGCAAGCAAGAGAAGAAGATGCAGAAGAGTATGTACTATTATCTGCACTCTATGGGTCTATAACACCTGGAGAAGATACTTGGATTATTGATAGTGCTGCTTCAAAACACATGACGAGGCAAAATTAAACTCTGTCAAGACTTGAAGAAAAGAACTCTCCTCAGAAATTATCTCTAGGAGATGACTATCAACATCTGATCAAAGGAATTGGGGAAGCAAGCTACAAGCTTGATTCAGGAAATCCCCTGAAGATGAAAGAAGTACTATATGTACTAGGTCTAAAGAAGAATTTACTTTCTATCTCAGCTTTAGATAAGAAAGGATTCAGAGTTGCATTCATTAATTTCCAAGTACTCATGTGGCCCAAAGGAAAGAATATTGAAGATGCAGTTGTCTTTGGTGAAGAAGAAGGAGGCCTGTATAAAATCAAGGGACATTCAGAAACAACCCTTGTTCATGAGTCCATTGATCCTAGTGAACTATGGCATAAAAGGCTTGCTCACATAAATTACAAAGAACTACCTCATGTGAACAAATTAGTGATGGGATTACTAGACATGAAGATCAAACATGAAGGCATTTGCAAAGGATGTGCGAAAGGAAAGAACTTCAAGAATCCATTCTCGAAGAGTGAAACAAAAAACAAAAGGTACATTGGAATTGATTCATTCAGATGTGTGTGGTCCAATGTCCTCCACATCTTTAAGTGGTTTCGAATATTATATTATATTTATTTATGAATATTCAAGAAAGACATGGATCTACTTCTTGAAAGCAAAGAGTGAGGTGTTTGAGAAATTCAAGGAATTCAAAGCCTTGATAGAGAATCTTTCAGACAAGAAGATAAAGACACTTCAATCAGACAATGGAGGAGAGTATACTTCGAAAGAGTTTGAATCTTTTTATAAAGATGCTGGAATAAAGAGGGAACTAACTGCTGCCTACAATCCTCAACAAAATGGTGTTGTGGAAAGAAAGAACATAACCATCATGGAAGCAGTAAAGACAATGATATATGATCAAGATCTTCCAATGCATCTATGGGAAGAAGCAACAAGGACTGCTGTCTATGTACATACTAGAATATCTCATAGTGCTCTTGGATTCAAGACTCCAGAAGAGATGTTCACAGGAAAGAAGGTTGAGGTAAGTCACCTTAAGATATTTGGTTGTCCAGTAAATGTTCATATACCAAAAGAGAAAAGAACCAAGTTGGACCCTTCTGGAAAGAAGGGATTATTTGTTGGATACTGTGAAGTGTCCAAGGCATTCAGAATTTACATTCCTATATTCCATCACATGGAAATCAGTAGAGATGTAACATTCGATGAAGAAGTAGCTCTCAAGAGATCCAGAAAATGTCAACATGAAGAAGTGTATGAGGAATATGTACCTCCCAGAAATGTAGAGACTACATCCCCCCCTGAAGATGAAGTACCTGAAGAGCATGATATGACATAACCACAAGAGCCTCCTACGATGGAGATATCATGAAAGAGAAAGCCTACTTGGGAAAGAGAAATTATACACGAAGCAGAAAGATACAGAGCTCCTGAAGGCTCCACAAGGATAAGAAAGAAGCCCAAGCCATTTTCTAGCTATGTGGCTTTGATGTGTGATCTGGTTGATCAAGAACCTACAAACTATGAAGAAGTGGTACAAAAGAAAGAATGGGTAGAAGCAATGATTGAAGAATACCAGTAAATAATGAAGAATGATGTGTGGGATATAGTTCCCAAACCAGAAGGCAAGAGTGTAGTATCCTCCAAATGGATCTACAAGATCAAACATGCAGCTGACGGAAGTATCGAGAAGTATAAAGCAAGATTTGTGGCCAGAGGTTTCTCTCAGAAAGAGGGAATTGATTATGAAGATCCATTTGCACCAGTAGCATGGTATACTTCGATTAGAGCTATCATAGCACTTGCATCCATGATGAAGTGGGACTTACACCAGATGGATGTGAAGACAACCTTCTTAAATGGTGTGATTGAAGAAGAAGTATACATAGAACAACCACGCAGATTTGAAGTTGAAGACAGAAAGACTCACGTATGCAAACTAAAGAAGGCCCTGTATGGCTTGAAGCAAGCTCCTAGAGCTTGGTATGGAAGGATAAATAGTTTCCTAACGAGCTTGGACTTTACCAAGAGTAAAGCCGATTCTAACCTTTACTACAAGGTTATAGAAGATGAACCTGTCATACTATTACTATATGTGGATGATTTATTTCTGAAAGGGAATGAGAAACAGATTGTGGAAAGCAAGAAGAAGCTCGCTGAATAATTTGAGATGAAAGACCTCGGGTTAATGCATTATTTCCTAGGTCTGGAAGTATGGCAAAGTTCAGAAGGAATCTTTCTCAACTAGGGAAAGTATGCAGTAGAGATATTGAAAAGATTCGATATGTTGAAATGCAAATCCATGGCCACACCCATGGATTCCAACCTAAAGTTGTTAGCTGATGACTCGTCAGAGTTAGTGGATGTGACTTAATATAGACAGATTATTGGGTTGTTGATGTATCTAACAAATACCAAACCAAACATTTGTTTTGCTGTGAACACCTTGAGTCAATATCTAGTTCAACCTAGACGTTTTCACCTAATAGCTACAAAACATGTGATGAGATATCTGAAAGGGACTATAGACTTTGGTTTTACTATTATGGAAACCATGAGTACAGATTGTATGGCTATATAGATGCAGATTGGGCTGGAATCGTATCAGAAAGGAAAATCACATCAGGTGGATGTTATAATCTAGGATCTGCTATGATTTTATGGTTTAGCAGGAAACAGTCCAGTCTTGCTCTTAGCACGGCTGAAGCAGAATATATAGCATCTCGCTCTGCTGTTGTGAAGCCATATGGCTTCGGAAGCTGATGTCAGGTTTATTCAACCTAAAGCTGGATACTACTATGATTCTATGTGATAAACAAAGTTGTATAAAAATGACAGAGAACCCAGTGTTCCACGATAGGTCGAAGAACATAGAAATTTGGTATTTCTACATTCGAGATATGATGCAGAAGGGAGCCATAAAGCTCCAATATGTGAGTACTGATGAACAAGTTGTTGATGTGTTCACGAAGCCTCTGTCCCAGGTAAAGTTTGAATACTTTTGAGATAATCTTGGTGTTGTTCGGAAATACCTTCCTCGAAAAGGGGAGCAGTGATGTTGTAGTGGGAGTGTATCATCTCTGGACATCTGTCCTAAAGTGATCCATAGAATTATGTCTCCAAGAAATAAGAAGGATTGTATCATCCCTAAACATTCGTTCTAAAGTGATTCGGTGACTTCGGTCTTCGAGAATGTAGTAGGATTGTATCATCTCTGGACATCTGTCCTAAAGTGATCCGTAGACTTATGTCTTTGAGAAAGAAGAAGGATTGTATCATCCCTGAACATTCATTCTCAAGTGATCCGATGACTTCGGTCCTCGAGAATGTAGTAGGATTGTATCATCCTTGAACTTCTGTTCAGAATGGATCCGGTGACTTCGGTCCTCGAGAATGTGGTAGGATTGTATCATCCTTGAACTTTTTTTCAGAATGGATCCGGTGACTTCGGTACTCGAGAACATGGTAGGATTGTATCATCCTTGAACTTTTGTTAAGAATGGATCCGATGACTTCGGTACTCGAGAACGTAGTAGGATTGTATCATCCTTGAACTTTTGTTCAGAATGGATCCAGTGACTTTGGTACTCGAGAACGTGGTAGGATTGTATCATCCTTGAACTTTTATTCAGAAGGGATCCAGTGACTTCGGTACTTGAGAATGTGGTAGGATTGTATCATCCTTGAACTTTTGTTCATAATGGATCCGATGACTTCAAGACTCGAGAACGTGGTAGGATTGTATCATCATTGAACTTTTGTTCAGAATGGATCCGGTGACTTCGGTACTTGAGAACGTGGTAGGATTGCATCATCCTTGGACTTAGTCCTAAAGTGATAGGGAGTGATTATCCCGTAATTGTATCCAGTGACTTCGGTTTTCAAGAATGTGGTGGGAATGTATCATCCCTAGACTTAAGTCCAAAAATGATCCGAAGACTTTTGTCTTCGTATTATGGATTGCAGGTTATTGATGATGATGATGATGTTTCTGATTGAAAGATCAGAGTGTGATGATGATGTTACTCAAATTGTTGCTGATGATGATGTTGCTGATCGAAAGATCAGAGTGTGATGATGATGTTGCTCAGATTGTTGTTGATCAGAAGATCAGAGTCTGATGATGATGATGCTCAAATTGTTTCTGATGATGATTGTTGGAGTAGTAATACATCCTTAGTACATATTTTTTACCTTAGGCTGGATTTACTTTCCTTCATGCAATGATATCCTATGGTTTAAGACTTAGGAGAGCATATTCAACATTATAACTAGTTATTTTGGCCTGTTCACACCTACAGCAGCGCCCTAATTGGTCAAACTAGCACATGTGTACCTCATTTAATGTCTTGGGATGCCACCTCCTTAATTTTTGGGGCCCTAGTTTGACTAAGTGTGCTAGGGGGTGAATCTGGCCTGTTTTAGCTCTCCTAGGAGCATTTATTGCCACCTAGAGCACCCCACTCACCTTGATCTTCTCACCCATGATTTTCTAGGACCCATTAATGACCCAACACACTTACATGAGGTTTCGTGACTGTTTGGTCTTAGTTGGAGCTCCTTTGGTCCACCTAGGGGGGTTGGGGGTCAATTTTCATCACGACACTTGTACTTTCCCAATTGGCTACCAGAGCCACTCAAATTTCCTCCAATGTATTATAAATGTGTAACATAACATCTAAATGATGCATGATAATAATATGATCAGAAACTAGCACAATTCATATGTGCTATTTCATGTATTTTCTGTCTCTTTGATTGTTTCTCTTGCACATTTATTCAAACACTTCATGTGTGAAGTCTGTTCTAGTTCCTAGATTTGATTAAGAAGTAAATTCCTACATTGTATTAGAGCTAGTTGGAGCTGCAAGCAAATATTGTGAGGTTTGAGTTGCTGTTTAAGGAATATTTCCAGAAAACTTGAGTGTTTACTTACAGGTTTAACAACATTTTTGTCACAGGTTGCGCAGGCAGGATGGAGCAAACTCAAGCTCTACTTACTCCATTCAATTATTTTGAGCAGAAGGATGAGATGGTCATCTAGTTGAGGTCCAAGGGCCTCTACCGGTCACCATGGGAACTGAAACCAAGCCAAATTCTGCTGTGGAGAAAGCTAAGTATTTTAATAGGCTTGATGAGGCCTTCGGCATGCTCTGCCTCGGTAGTTCAAGAGAACTTCTCTTTCACATAGAAATTCTTGGCGCACTGAATGAATTTTGGGTCAATTTTGAGTCACTATTCGGGAAGACAGATGAAATGAGAGGCCATCATCGTGAGAATGAGCTAATCTCACCGAGCCCAACTCACTATGAGACCATTGAAGATTTCTTCACCAATTTTAAAGCACTGGTGCTTCAGCTAAAACAATGTGGCATAGAGAAGAAATATGATCATCTTATCTTGTCCATCCTTTCTAAGTTGGGGCTGGAGTATTCTGTATATGTTTCGACATTTCACTCTAGCAAACTAACAACCAGAAATTGGAATATGCCTGCGCTAGTAGATTTCATGGAGTCTTTGACTCAGGAGCAGGACAAGCTCATACAAATGGGTACCATCATCAAATACAAGGATCAAGCTCTTGTTGTTGGTATATCAAATCAATCCCAGAGCAAGAAGAAATATTTGAAGCAAAGGAAGAAAGAGAAGAAGGAATCAAGTTCAGAAAGCTCTAGTTCTACTGATGGGAGCTCAAAATCCAGGAGGAGAAACAACGGAGAAAGACCCACATGTGATTATTGCATAGGTTCATGTTTTGAGAGAGCTTGCTTCATAAAGAAAATGGACATCATAACCAAGCTCCTTGAGGAGAACCACATTGCTCTTCCAAAATTTGCAAAAAGATGGGAGCGCAAGCAAGGAAATGGTAAGGCTGAGCATGCATTGGGTGCATGGGTAAAACCCAATTATGATTTATATATTTCTGATAGATCTATTTCTGATTCACATTCTGATATATCAGAATGTGAAATATCCATCCCTTCCTTGAAAAAATTCCCATTCAGTTCATCAAAGCTTCCTCCCAAAACTAGTCATTTTTCACTAGCTTTTGATGTTCCTTCTGAAAGCTCTTCCCAAATCCATTCAGATATTTCAATTTCTGATTCTGAAGATGATATACAGGCTGATATACAGCCTATGACAGTCATTGAATCATTTCCCCAACCATCCCATGACCAAAAGACCCATCAACCCTCAAGTTCACTAGTTAGAAATTCAGAAAATTGTCTAGTTTCCAATGGTATGTCTCTTGTATACGTTGCTGTTATGTCTTGTATGTATTTCATTGGTTGGACAGCCATATCATTGGCCTTCATGGGAATGTTGTTCCATATGTCTGGAATTTTCTTCACCATTCATGGTTCGAATCTCAAGTCTCCATACCTTCCAGGTTCACTCAATTGTAATTGTGATCTAGTTGCTCACTCTTCTCTTCCTATGGATCCATTCGTTCATGGAGACACCATACCTATGATATTTTTTGCTATGTATGACATATATTCTGATATTTCAGAGCCTCATGAGCTTTGTTACAGAGTTGTGAAGGTGCTTCATCAAATTGGGAGAAAGATTCATGGATTTATTGTTATATTTTTATCATTCAAGTTAGCATTATCTTAGGTCTTTAACTGAGAGAATAACATGCACACCAATAAACACAAGAGACAAGAGACACAAAGAATTTTCCTCGGGGAAACCATAAAGGATAAAACCCCACAAATTCCTTAGAGATAGAATCAGCACCAAAAGTAAAACCCGAAAACATAAAGACAATCTCCCAACAATAGTAGTCTCTCTCTCTGATCCCAGTTTCTTCTCTCTCACTCATGCGCCCTAGTGAGTGAGTGTGTGTGTAATAAATAGAGAGTCTCACTCCCTATTTATATTCTTTCGTTCACATAACCTTTAACTCTATTATGTAGGCTCAAGTAATCCTAACTCAGTTATGTAGGCTCAAGTAACCACAACTGGGGTACTAATAACCCAACTTACATTAACTCACCTAGGGCCGACTTCTCGAGGAGAGTCTAATAACCCTAGTGCCCCACAACTGTGGGGACTTTAACCCTTGATCAATCGGAGGGTTACCCACAATGAATTGACATGATTTGTTTACATTATTAAATCTCCTGATAGGCACATCAGGGCATGACATGACTCCAATACATTACAGACACTTCCCGGAATAAACATCGGGGTACAATACATAAGATATACAGGTGAATACATTCCAAAGTTACAAATACATTAACATTTATTCATGATACGAAAACTACACATAATGCAGATTTTGTTGAATCTTTTGATGTTATTTGGGAAAGAGTTTGCAGAGATATATTTTCCATGGTTGATTATGCTATTAGATCAGAGTATGCTTGCAGCAAAATACATTCTTATGATTCCCCTCCATCATCAAGTGATGACCATCAAAGGGCCTCTCCACATGATCGTTGTTTACAACACTTTGATGCATTGATGCATGATCTTGGCATCCACAACATCTTCACCAAGTCCATCACCAAGAAGTTGTTCTTTCAGCTCATTCAAGTGAAGAAGAGGACCCGCTGAAGACATTTTGATCTTTGTCATATCCATTTTGAGGGGAGGTTTTTCCCATGAGGTTTTCCTGCTTACCTTGGTTACATGGATCAATAAAAATTCTGTTGTAAAAGGTGACTTGTGCCCCTTAGTTGCCAAGGCCTTAATAAATATTTTTGATTAAAATTTACTAAGTCTAGATTAAGGGGGGTTGTTGGAGCAGTAATACATCCTTAGTACATAGTTTTAACCTTAGGCTAGCTTTATTTTCCTTCATGCAATGATATCCTATGGTTTAAGACTTAGGAGAGCAGATTCAACATTATAACTGGTTATTTTGGACTGTTCACACCTACAACATCACCCTAATTGGTCAACCCAGCACATGTGTACCTCATTTAATGTCTTGGGGTGCCACCTCCTTGATTTGTGGGGCCTTGGTTTGACTAAGTGCGCTAGGGGGTGAACCTAGCTTGTTTTAGCTCTCCCAGGAGCATTGATTGCCACCTAGAGCACCCCACTCACCTTGATCTTCTCAACCACGCTTTCCTAGGACCCATTAATGACCTAACACACTTCACATGAGGTGTCGTGACTATTTGGGCTCAGTTGGAGCTCCTTTAGTCCACCTAGGGGGGTTGGGGTCAATTTTTACCATGACACTTGTACTTTCCCAATTGGCTACCAGAGCCACTCGAATTTCCACCAATGTATTATAAATGTGTAACATAGCATCTAAATGATACATGATAATAATATGATTAGAAACTAACACCATTCATATGTGCTATTTCATGTATTTTCTGTCTCTTTGATTGTTTCTCTGGCACATTTTGTCAAACAATTCATGTGTGAAGTCTGTTCTAGCTCCTAGATCTGATTAAGAAGTAAATTCCTACAATGATGTTTCTAATCGAAAGGTAAAAGTACTATTGATGATAATGTTGCTGAAGACCAAAATGCTGATGATGATGTTGTTAAAGAAATGTTGCTGCTGAAATTAAAGATGAAGACTATGTGTCAAATATGTTGAAAAATATTCCAATGATCTATAGATGTGTCACCATGATGATGTTGATGATGTCCTCTCTCTCCTACTGTTGTTTTTGTTGTTGTAGAATACCCTTCTCGTTAAGGGGGAGTGTTGAATTATTGTAACTTCGAAGAATATTCTATATATATTTTATTGATCCCTGATGTTTCTATCAGGAGAATCATTTGTATTTCTTTGTACCCCGATGATTCCTATCGAGAGAATTACTAAGAGTCATGAGTAATTCCCCTCCGTTGTAAGTCGGGTCATTAGTACTGTTACAGAGAGAAATTCCTATGGCTTGGGGTACCACAACAGACAGCTATGACTCCAGAAATCAATCTTTCACAATATGCAATAGAAATAAAATGTCTAACACTAAAGGATCAGACCTCATACCTTATTCCGGACGGTTGAAGTAGATCCCCGTTGGGCTTTCCAATCCTCAGCTTGAATTGATGTGATACTTCCTCAACAACAAGTAAACAATACAAGCATACTATATATCATGGTGTTAGATCTATTCTAGCATATATAATCAATAATGTAAAAGCATTTGACATATTCCAATGGATACAATATTCAATCAAATACACATCATTGGACAAGGAAAGATAGTTCTTATTAATATAAATCAGAGATTACAAGATAGATACAACCTTTGACGGCACGTCTGCGAACCGAAGAAACTAAATCCCCCACTTGGGCCTCCACCACTTCAATCCTCCATCTCTCGATAGCAATCTCACTAGCAAAAGGAAAGCTTGGGAAGAACACAAAAGTGCTCCAAAGGGACAAAGGGATGCAGACTCAAGCATAATTCTGGCAACAATGGACTATAGTTTCGTTGCTCTCAATCTCTCTATATGCCTTCAATGTACCAAGGGGTTCCTTATATAGCTTCACAAGGGATAATGAAGGGTTGAATCCAAGCGATCTCAAGGCATATGGAAGGCTAGGAGTCAAATGAGTCGGATCCATGTCAAGGAAAACTCCAAAAGGATTTGGACTATGCACACATCCCGATGTACGCGGTTATAGGAGTCAAACCCATGTATGTACACGGTTATCAGGGAAAAATCCACATATATCATCTTTTATATAGTTTTAGGGATGATCAAGGTAACATCAAAGGATAAAATATGGTCCATGGGGTCTAAAGAGTCTGCAGTGGGACAAGAGAAGGCCATACAAAGTGTGATTCATCTGCAGTGGTGAAATCCGCTATAATAGATGCCCCCTAATGTGTGAGGTCAGAGGGGTCATACGATGGCCGAAATACATTATAAGTCCATCCCAGAAGTGGAGTGATGAAGGATCCCAAATGGAAGACCAGCCACCCAATCAGCATAATACAATGATACAACTTTGCATATAACTGCAAGTACATATAGGGTGAATCCACGGACCTGGGTAACACTTTTTGGCAAGCGCATTTTGGCAAAAACCAAAAAACGTACCTCGGTCGAGGGTTTAACAAGCCCTCGACCGAGGTTTTAATATCTCGACCGAGGTTTTTTCCATCCCTCGACCGAGGTTTTTTCCAACCCTCGGTCGAGGTATAGAGCTCGGTCGAGGTCGAGGTAAACACCTCGACCGAGGTGCCTCTGTCAAAAAAAACTATAAATAGAAGCGGCAGACCCATTTTCTAAATGAACATGATCATTACATAACTGAATTGTATTTAGTCGAGGAAGCACTAAATTATCAAAGACTGCAAAATATATTCATTACACTTTGCTGAATCCTTCAACAACTCATGAAAACCTGAAAATGGAACTCTCCACAAAAAACTTTGCCTTCAAACATTAATGAGACTCCCTGAAGTCCCTGATACAAAATGAAATGGAGCCATTTTTGAGTAGTGAGATGCAACTGCAAGCAGTGAAAGATTTTAAATTTTGAAAATAGAACTCTCCACAAAAAAATTTGCCTTGATCTCCATAAAAGTCTCTCCAAATCTCTTTTGTGGTTCGCTATTTTCAATATTTGAAAAGTTTTCACTGCTTGCAGTTTGCATCCCACTACTCAATAAATGGCTCCATTCCGTTTTGTACCAAGGACTTGAGAGAAGATAAATGATCAAGGATATTCAAACTTGTATGAAAGAAGGCCCACCAAAACTGTTATAAACATGCTCTAACAACCATGTGTATCTAACTCAATAAGCCAAAAACTTTAGGAGGGCTCTTCCAAATATAATGATCACAAGATTCACA
>LPNX010956438.1:162515-200829 GCA_001517045.1 Pseudotsuga menziesii | reverse complement strand
AATGTCTGACATATACTGGAATCAAGTCACAAGAGCTGAAATCTCATGAACACTGGCACGATCAAGGAGGTAGCATATAAGAGATGCCACCAATCTGGAAAGTATTCTATACAAATAGCTATGAGTACATGTCCTACTATGCGAATAGAGGTGTCGAGGTCGAGAATAGTAGTCCATCGTCTGATTACCAGTCATTAATGTATACCATTAACATATGTGAGATCACCCACCGATAATGAAAATGGGAATCAAGGTACTAGAGTGCAAACTAACAAGTGTGAATAAATGTGTTGAGGTCGAACACTTGAGAGGATCCATTGATCAGGGGACATGGATGTATTCCCAAGAACTGTCAATGGTGAGAGAACCTGCCACTGATGACTACAAGTCTCAAGGCACTCAAAATTAATCTAGATTCCAATCCCAGAATAAATGATCTGAATTTGATAGGATGAAATCCACTGGAAGGAGGGCATTAAGGCATCCCCCATCATCCAACACAAGGTACTCAGCAAAGTTGTATAATGTGGAAGGACTCTATCATAAGGTGCGTGAACTAGTAACTGTACCAGAAATGGCCGACATGTAAAGTCAAGATAACTGAGGAATGGTTGAATCAGGTTTCAACTTCCTTCGAACAAGAGCATAATAGCATATGGTGAATAAATGAAGGCATCATAGACTCAATATACAAACTGGGACATCTCTGCGACATAGGAGGCATTGATAAAGGCTCCATAGGGACTAGAAGCTTAACCAGTCGGTGGAGATAAACTCAGATAAAAAAGTGCAGCTCCTAAAGTCAAACTATAACCCAACCAATGGATGTGATATACAGTGCTCTGTTCGAAGGTGACATGACTTGACAGCTGCCAAAGATAACATCTTTCCTTGTCCATCTTTTTGGTTTTTTTATTTTTTTGGACTTTTTCAGTTATTTAAAAAGCTTGAAAAAAGAATAAAATAGCTTTATAGTTAGAGACTAGGAGGAGACGAGTGTCATAAGGGAAAACAAACTAGTTCCAAGAAGTGGAACATACCTATGCTCAATGTAAGGATACATGTGTAGGATATCGATACTCGGGGGAAAATCCCCTCCCGGTAAAAAGGGAATCAAGCTACGAAGGATATAAAAAATGGCTCTGCATGGCTAGACATGAGACAAGCTCAGGCTATATGGCTGAAATAAAATGTCAGGGGAGTCAGCATAAAGCTCAATCAGGCAGGAAAAGCTCATGATAATGCATTTACAACTTGACATGAGGGAGTCCCGAGGGAAAAAGGCCAGCATAAGATCAAGAGGAGTATGAGGCTCTTGTGAAATGTCATGGCAATACTATACAACAGACTCCCACACCCTAAAAGAGAAAATGTCAGCATGGGCACCAAATGCAAATAAAGCGCTAACTAGGGTACCCATGTAAGGTGAAGCTCTACCACTCATATCATGCCACTTCTAAAGAAGCAAGAAGGTTCTGTGACATAATAGAGTGGGTTCATACCTAAGGTCATGGTGATATGGTCATAAGGTCATGCAACATGAAAATGGTGGTGAAACCTAACCTATATGCCAGTTTAGACATGATACCTGAGATCGACACGAACGAGTCAATCCAATGGCTAAAACGACACTGAAAAAGGTCTTCTACATCACAAATTATGTCAAAAACGGTCCAAAATGGTTAGAAAATGTCGAAACTATAGAAAAGGGGGTAAAAATTTTCAAGTATTTGAAAAATTTCTATAAATAGTAAAAAATATTAATCATTTGAAACTTTTACCCATTTGAGCTCTGATTTTCAACAACAAATTCCAGGAGATCCAGCCAGTGGAATTCACTACCGTTTCTTCCAAGTATTTACTCATGCTCTCCTCTCACATTTTGATATAATTTTTATGAATTTCCATGGTCTAATCAGGTTTCTAGGCCAACCCAAGATGAGCATTGTGGCCCACATGGAAATCGAGGTTTTTTCCACGTATAGGGCTGGACATACACGGAAGATGGCTTCGAACCCACGTACATACGCAGCTGTTTTGAAAATAGTCACGTATGAGGCTGCGCATATGGTTTTTTCAATAAACTAATGGGAAAATTTCCAATTTTTTGTGTAGGATGGTCCTAGAGTGGAGAGAGTGTGAGCATGGTGAAGTAGAGGAAGCAGTAAGGGCCAACTTAATGGCTCAACAAGCTTTAAGTGCATGTGGAATATACAAGTTTTGGTGTCTTGGTGGTTTGAGGGCCAAACCAAGACTGTTACAGATGCTGGTAGACTATTGGGATCCAGACTCAGAGTCCTTCCATATTGATGGGATATCCCTCACCATAGAGGTGGAGGAAATATACTTTATCACATGGCTTTCTAGATGAGGGGAGGTGGTGAACCTTCATTCCCATGGTGGGCCAGGGGGTGGCCTGACTATCGATGAGTACATTGCAGTGTACTATTATCTAGACACCAAGAAGGTGGGAAGTCAAGTACCTACCAATGTTATACAGGTGCTGGGCCTAAGGGCCATATTATTGACACTGGGAAGGATAGACGGCTTGGCATCACTCCACCAGGCCTCGTAGCCTCTGATGTTCTATGCAGTGGAGTGCACGAGACCCACTATTTAGGATTGGAGTACTACACTACTGAGCAACATGAAACACTAGCTCAGTGAGTGTAAGGTAGGCATGGTGCAGAAATTTAGGTTCAGCAGTATTTTGAGCACGTTTTTCTTCTAGTGTGTTCTAGGATTGAGCCCTAGAGTGGACGTTCCTCTCCACAAGGTTTGAGATCTGGCCCAACGGCGTTGGGAAGATGGTATGCGCAAACTGGGGGATGGTAGGGTGGCCAACCCATATCCAGCTAACTTCTTTCCATGGTGGCAACAACAGATAGTTGCCATCGATGACTACCCCTATGCAGGGATAGATTTCTGGGGTGACCCAGACATGCCGCTACCACCAGGATCGGCATACGGCGATATAGGTAATGAATCTCGACCCTCACTCTTTTTAAATTTTTTGAGTTATTTAATTTTTTTTTGTGTTTTCTTGATTATATGGAATCAAAAAGACATGTTTTTGTGTGACAATGCATAGTGACATCTACCATTTGTGTGCAGATGCGGGACCACAGTGGCTAGAGGGATTCCCTCGTCATAGACAGAGGGGAAGAGGAGATGACATCACGGGTGTGGATGCAGAGAGAACGCTCCAGAGCATTCATAACAACTTTGTGAGACTAACTCATAGAGTTCCTATGGCACAATTCGAGGACTTTCCTGAGGCCATGCAGTGGCAGGTGGTGGGTGTACCATGCGCATGGGTGCGTTTATTCCGACGGCTAGCTAGAGCCATAGTGACGTTCCATGATCACAACCCTCTTCCTCCTTCACAGGATTAGACACCTAGGAGTGTATACATTTTGTATGACCGTGTATTATATGATGGTGGCTTAAAAAGCCCCAATTTTGTATCATGACACTATGTATTACCACATTTTTTATGTATATATAAAAAGTTTTATCGTGATCGATTTATTTATTTACATGTATAAAAATTGTGTTTGTGATTAATTTATTGCCAATGAAACAAATGCCAATCTAACACGTAGTTAGCATATGAGTCAGCAACTTGATTATTATTTCTTGGAATGTGTATATATGTTATATTGTCAAATTGTCGTTCTAAAAATCTCACACGCAAGAACCTTCTCAATAACGTCATATCTCTAACATGGTACAAACCATTGAGTTGTGACACTACTAACTCTGAATCAAGACATACCTCAAGAGATAGAACTCCATGTATAATGGCATCCCGTAGAAGCTCAATAACGGCGCTGTATTCGACAACATTGTTGGAAGATGGACGTAGACATACACCTCCTGAAGATAGTACTTGACCCATAGGAGTATAAATCACCCAAGCAGTAGAGGCTTAGTGTTGAGTGTGACAGCTTGCACCATCCATGAATCCTATGTAGCTGGAAGATTCCATTGACATCTGCCAAAAGAAATGGAAACTAATCACAAACCCGATCACGATAAGAAAAAGACCTAACTATGCAAAGTTGAACAACAATATACAATAAGAAGCCTTGGATGAAAATTATGCATAGTATTTCTTAAGATAGAGCCCATTTCTAGGCTCCGACAAGGCCATCCCTTCGTAATCCACTAACTCATAGGCACCCTTCTCTAACACACACTTGACCACGTAAGGACGATGCCACATAGGATTAAATTTTGCTGCCCCCAAGGGTTCTTTCGGTTGATCCCACAAAAGGACCTAGTATCCTTCACTAAACGCCCTTGGATGGACAAAATTATCATATTGGGCCTTTACGCGACACTTATCAAACTCTAGAGCCACCAAGGCATCCCGACGCTGCTCATCAAGTTGCTCAAGGTGAACCAAACGCTCCTCCAAAGGTGAAGTGTCTGGTAAGAGTTCCACAGCTAGCTTCAACGAAGGAATCTCGCATTCAACCAGCAATATCGACTCCACTGCATGTACAAGTTGATATGGAGAAAAACCAGTGGCAGTCTTAACAGCAGTTTGATATGCCCACAAAGCAGGGTATAACATAATGTGCCAATTCGTCTTGCTTTGTGTGATGGTTCGTTGGAGAATGGATTTGAGTGATTTATTCACTACCTCTACCTGTCCATTTGCTTGGGGGTAGTAAGAATAGGAGTGCTCTTGCTTATACCCTAACTTCGATGCCAACTCTTCCATCATATAGTTCTGAAAGTGCGAGCCGTGGTCAATGACAAGCTCTTTCAGAATCCTGAACCGAGTAATAATTTGGTTGAATACAAAGTGAGCGGCTATCTCACCGTCGGATTTTACAATATGCATAGCCTCAGCCCATTTCATGAATTAATCAATAGCCACTATAATGTGATGGTGCCCCCCAGCCGAATCTGGGTTGCAATCCATAAAATCGAGCCCCACTTTGTGAAGGGACCAGTGGTGATAATGGGATGTAACGGGGTAGGTTTCGAGCGCATATTACGTGTGAACACCTGGCAAGGGTGGCACCTCTTGACTACATCAATACAATCTTTAAAGATTGACGGCAAGAAATAACTCACTCTTAACATCTTTTGAGCTGTAGAAATCCCAGATAAATGACCACCACACACCCCTCCGTGGCAATCATTTAGCACTACCTCAGCCTCATCATAAGTTAAACAATGTCGTAAAATGGAATCTACCCCACGGCGGTACAAAGTATTGTCCACTATGAGGTATTTCTTAGAGACGTGACGTAATCGGTGTCGTTCATCTCGCAAGAGGTGAGTAGGGGTCTTCAATGTTTGTAAATATAATATGATATCCCCATACCATGGGTCTAATGTTGAGATTAAGAAGATGTGTTCATTGACAAACGTATCTTCACAAACCAACTCCTCGGCCTCACTTGGGAAATCCGATACAAGCTCTGCAAAGATTAAAGACTTCTTCAATTTTGCTGAAACAAACACGAGACCAAATTCTTGCAGAATGACAATCCATTTATTATATTTTCCCCCAATCATCCTTCAGGTGAGGATGAATTGAAATGGATTAACATGGGCCACAATCAAGGTATGGCGAAGGATAATATAATGTCTCAACTGCTGAACCGCATGTACGGTAGCTAAAGCAAGCTTCTCGACATGAGAATAATGAATCTCTGCATCAATAAGGTTCTGGCTCAGATAATATATGACATGCTCTTGGAGCTCCTCATCCTCTTGAACCAAAACCATACCAATCATCTCTAAAGACACAGCCACATATAATAAGAAATCACGGCCATAGGCCAGGGGACTAATCACCGAGGCCGATGCTAGGGCTCACTTGAGTGCATCGAAGGACTCCTGGGCTCGTTCATCCCAATAAAAGGGAGTATCCTTCTTCAAGAGACGCATGAATCCTCTAGTCAAATTGGCAAAGTTGACAACAAATATTTGTAATAAGTTTTCCATGCCTTGCAAACACTAAAGATGACGAATATTTTTTGGGGGAGACAATTGAAGTATTGCCTCAATCTTCAAAGGGTCGAATCTTATACCCTCTTTCAAAATGATGAATCCTAACAAACGACCTGACTTCACACAAAAGATGCACTTATGAGGATTTAATCTAACTGAATAGTGTTGGCATCTTTCAAATACCAATCTCAAGTGATAGGGATGACGCATTCTCATATGAGAATGAGCAGCGAGGTCATCCAAAAATACTTCAATAATTGACTTGAGATCGTGGAAGATCAAGGTCATTGCCCGCTGAAATGTAGCTCTAGCGTTTTTAAGGCCGAAAGGAATTTTCCGATATGCAAACATTACCCAAGGACAAATAAATGCAAACTTATGTTGGTCCTCAGGTTTAATCTGTATCTGATTATACCCAAAAAATCGGTCGATGAAGGAGAACACCTCACTACCCACACACTCATCCAAAATATGATCAATAAATGGTGTGGGGAAGTTGTCCTTAGGATAGGCACAATTCAAATCATGGAAATCAGTACATATGCGGATTTCTCCCTGCTTCTTATCCACCGAAATGGTGTTTGAAACCCACTCCATCAAGGGAACAGGATAGATGAAACCGGCTATCAAAAGCTTCTATATCTCTGCCTTAATGGTGGGTGCTTTCCTAGGATTCACCACGCGTAAACGCTGTCAAATAGGCTTAGCATTGGGGTAAGTCTTAATCTAGTGTTCGACAATTAGAGGGTCAATACCTGGAATCTCATCGTAAGACCAAGCAAAAATATCACGAAATTCCTTAAATATCTCGGTGTATTGCAGAATCCCAGCATGGGAACATTCTACCCCAATATAGACATTCTCTACCATGCCAGGATTGCGAGAGATGTTGATAGGAATTGTTGAAGACATGTTCGCCATGTTTCCATCAACCATCGGACCAGGAGAGCTTAACGGAACCACAGGACTACCAACTCTTTGACTAAGAATCTCCCTAACATCCTCATTCTCCAAATGGTCAAGCTCTGGAAGAAAATACGATCTATGATGGAGTTCCTCCCATGGTGGCTCGACTCCCGACATAGCCTCAATAATCGCTTCATCCGAAGGGAAAACCGTATCAAGGTAGTCATGCACATGAGATGACTATACTTCCCATGCCGACAGCACATAAGGGTCCTCCTCCTCTGTCCATGAAGAGGAAGGACTAGGCTCTGCAGTAGACTCCATTATAGCTTGATAAGAAATCATGGCTGTAGGCAACGACACGTCTGTCACGACGGGATCACTTGAAGTACTCGGTGCAGGAAGAATCCACGGATCTTCCATATGACTCATGCGAAAAAGACACCTATCTCGTAGATGTCGAAGCCTCATCAAAACTAGATCCTATCATGAGGATCGATGCAAGAAAACTAAAGCTTCCCATGAGGGATGGGTACATGCCTACACCCACACTCCCAGTTTCCAGTTGAGAATGTTTAACGATCAGGATTGAAGCTCCTGAAGATGTAGTAACAGACGGATTCTGGAATGCCATTTGATCAATCGTTACAATATTCCCGTTATGTGGAAAGCATACAATGCGGAACAGGGAAGAAGCAATGGCTTGCATGCTGTACATCTAGTTCCTACCTAGCAAGAGATTGTAGTCAAAGGGGGCATCTACCACCTCAACCTCTATCGCAACAGTCTTCCCTCCCAAATAGACTTTAAGGGAAGGAAGGATACCGTGCGACCTAAAAGATCTCCCATCGAACGCAGTTAACATGGTCACTTTTTTAGATAGCTCAGGGGAACCTGGACCCTTCCAGCAGGATAAATACATCACAGAAGTAGCAGCGCCCTCATCAATCATAGTGTGCTTGAAGGTCATATTAAGACATTCTACGTGAACCAAAAGAGAGACATAGTAGGGCAAGCGAGGTTGAAGTCCTGCGGTTTCAAATTTGATCACTGAGGAAGAATCATCACCGTTCACACCAAGGGCAGAAAGCAATGCCTTCCTTTGCGAAGGACAACTTTGAAGCACTTCCAATCCATACATTGCACAAGGAGTATGGCCCAAATCCTTGACAGCTGAATAATTCTAGGTGGCTCAGGAATTTGGATTATGCCCTGAATGCTTAAGGACTCCCTTAGGAATGTGAGGTGTAGTATCAGGTTTATCCACAGGTTTATAAATATGCAAAGGGGACCCTGGTGGATCAGGTTCTTTGCCTGGGATGGGTTGTGACGAACCATAATATTTCACACACGTCACAACTTTCGCAGTGCGGACCATATTAATGCATCCATGACCACTAGTATCTGGTGGATCATGATCATCATCAGATTGGTCATGGGACTTCGAGTTCATATTTTGATTATGTATTAAAGGGTTAGTTAGTAGAGTTGGGCCCTGTGCCAAGAATATCAAAACTTCCTCAATACAAGGGCACAAGTAAGTGAGGTGATCCTCCTTACACAACTTGCAAGGGAACTTAACCTTACGTTTACCTTGCTTGTCCCCCCCAGCATTTCAACCATTCTTGTCATTATTGTTAGCATTCTCATTCTTATTCCCACCCTTACGATTATTTTTACCCTTTTTTCTATTCTGTCTGGGCTGCTGGTTACCCTTCTAGTCTGACGATTGCACAAAAAGTACATTCACCATTTGGGTGGGTTCAGACGAAGCTGCAGCTTGTCCCGAAGCAAGTTGGTTGATTGAAAACTGTCCAACTTGTTTTGCAACCGAATCTACAGGTTTCGCACTTGCACAACCCACAATGACATAGGCATGTGGTCCAGGTTTGACTTTGGGATCGAAACTAGAACGAGGAACATTGGGAATAATCTCATACAACAAACCAGACTGAGCATAGATCAAGTCCAGTTCCTGTTCCATAAAAATTGCTTGTTCCTCATTCTGTACTTCGGATGTGGAAACATCCTTCACTATATACGGCAATAACGACTTGAGGAACCACTCGAGGAGGAATTTCAGTGGTATAAAAGCTTTAATTAAACTCTTCTGTCTATGCCACTCTTGAAGATGATAAGAAATATGTGTGGCTTTATCTTGCCAAAATTTCGACAAGAGTTCAGTACCAATGTCATAATGCACTAGTAGCTCGAAGTGATTAAGAAAAGTCATTGCAAGGTCATCGAACAAAGCGAAAGCACCCCTAGGTAACTCTATATACCATTTTGCAGCAGGCTCTGTGAGGGTGCGTTGAAATAGTCTCAAACAGATTGAGTCCTGATTTAATGAATTCGAAGAGAACCATAGATGAAACATAGTAATGTGTTCGCTCGGATCCTGTCTCGGTTTGCCCTCAAACTTAGGTATGTCCGAAGGAATCTTGGTAGGAATAGCCGGCCATGCTGGGTCATGAGCCACATGATCTTTTGTCAGTCTCGATAATTCAGGAAGATTAAGCATCATGAGGAAAGGGAGACTAGGATGGTGAGGTCGATGGACCACTCCCTAATTCATATAGGGTTGACTACCACCATGGCCTTGGCCATAGTTTGCTCCTCTAGTATGACTCGTATAGGGTGGCGTGGAAGCACCATAGTGAGGTGAACCTTGACTAGTAGGAGCTATAAAGCCGTAATTAGGAGAGTAAGAAGGTTGTTGATACCCGCCTTCATAAGGTGAAGAACCCTGTCCATACTGCGTCCCATAATAGGGTCCATAGGTCATCGCATGCGATGCCCCATGAGACACTCCATAGGTAGGAATATATTCTCCAGAAGTAGGGATATACATACTGAAAGTAGGGATATATGCCATGAAAGTAGTAATATGACCTCTAGAAGCATAAACATAGCCTCCCGAAGCAATGGGCGGTATGTAAACTTGAGACACAATTGGTCTAGTAACCGCAGTATGGACCTGACTCATAGCCATGTGCCGACTTGAAGGACCACATGAATAAGGTGGAGGGTGGACATTTGAAGAACTAGGGATAGAGGACAAAGGGATCTGAGTAATCAAGTATGTACTACCGCCTATCGTCACTCATCTCGGGTTTGGTATCCTAATCGGATCGCTAACTCTAGACCTAGGAGGGATATATGATGTAACTTCCACCAGTGGGACAGAAGGTGCAATGTGACTAGTGCTCCCAAACCTCTCTGCATGGTAAGGAATGAGAGTGCCCCCAGGCATAGTGTTATGCTCGAAGTCAGATTCGACATGAAATTCCAAATCATGTGTAGGAAAACCAGACATAGCATAACTACCATGGCTAGTGCTGACAGGTTCAAAATGAGTCTCGATGTCCTCTGACATTGCATACTGGTAACACATCAATGGGGAATCAACCCTAGAGTGAGTAGGTCTATTGTGCATAGTTCCTATCTTAGAAATCACAGGACATAACTCAGCTAAGTCGGGTGAAGGATCATAAGTAGGAGTAAATTCCCCATCGTCTACACGAATTGGAGGAGGTGGTTAAGGAATATCCTCTAAATGGTCTCCCATGGTGTGTGACTCAATGTGTGACATATTCCACCTAGACTGTCTAGGTCACTCTCCCAAAGGAGGAGGAGAAGTATAAGGCGGAATTCCTACTAAATGACAAGAACGGCGAGGAACTGCACTCGAATCCACAATGACTCAAAAAATAGCAAAGACTCTCTATTTACGTAAACCCTAGGCCAACTATTGTGCATAGAGAAATCACTAATAAAATCTAAATCCAAATGCAAGCAAACAAGGGATGGATAAGTGAGCTCCCGAATGAAGAATGTATGTCTCGCCTAGGAGAGGCTTGAGACTCCCATACACAACAAGCGGAGGTACGTAACCAATTATTGTGGCCCTTAGCTTCAACGCGTAAAGCGACTGTGCTGTCTGACCCCAACCTGGCCAGGACACCCATAGAATAACCCCTGAAAAGTACCCCCTCAATATCCTAGGTAAGGACACTAAGGTCACCTCAATATAGACAATGCTCAGGCGGACAGTCGCAGGTGGGATTGACCGTATGGGCAAGGTAGGAAAGCCTGAAACTCTCGAAAGAGCCCCCAAATATGAATACAATCCTGGAAATATCTCTGGTGCTACTCAGTTATGACTAGGGGTCATCCCAGTCAATAACTACTCACACTGCATCGTGCTTAACTCCCTTTTGAGAGGAGGATCCTGAGAAACACTGGTTATATCAAGGATTTCACACACTCAACTGGATAGACACATACATGTTGTTGTTTAGTGATCTTGGAGAATTGACTTACAATGAACTATTCCAAGATCCTAAAACCTAAGCTTGTTGGTGCACCCTAGAAAAGAAAAGAGTGTGGTTCATTTTAATTTAGCGTTGATTTTAGTTGGCTTTATTACTCAAAAACAGGATATGATCGTGCAACTAATGGTGTTATGATGCAACATTAAGTAAAATGCAGACCTAACAATCAATGAAAATGCATTGTGTCCATGAAAACATGGTATGCTACTACCCGAAATGCACAATTTTTCTTCAAATGATGAATGCAAATTTTCCTATATGAAGTCCTAACTAGTACTCCAAAGCAAATATAGTGCAAGTACAATGCAAAGTGCAAAATGCAATGCATGATCATAAGCAAATGTTTTTGGATTTTTTGAAAATAAAAGAGATGCAAAAAGGAAAAGAATGATTCTATGACCCTTAGACTCTGCAAGCACACCGAAACATCACTCAAGCAAATCACTAAGGTAAAAGAACTCTAATGCACTAATCTCAAACAAAAAATCGAAAATGCCATGACAAGAACCTTCTTAAAAAAGAAAAATTTAGCCTAAAAAAAAACGTTTCTAGTCAGAAACAGAGGCCTAAACAGACTCAGGAAGTGCAAAAGGAGTCTCAGAAAATATCAGAATTCACCCAGCAACCAATTATCTTCCACAAAAAGGAAAAACCAAGGGCATACGTGATTGTTCGCAGTAAACCCACGTGTATACACATAAATCGAAGATAAACCCGCGTGTATACGCGACTGTAAGTCAAAAACTCGTGTACAGGAAGAAAGGTGCATAAAATCAAGGCAAACAGATAGGCTGAGACAAAATTCACACCAATCAGACTCTACCAGGAATACATGCTGCCATACCTGACACAGAAACAAGAGAGAAATATCAATTCAAATACATTGAATGCCAAGAAAACAACCCGCAAAGGAAAACTACTCGGAACTCCCCAGCGGAGTCACCAATTCTGTTACAGAGAGAAATTCCTATGGCTTGGGGTACCACAATAGACAGCTTGACTCCATAAATCAATCCTTTCCAATGTGCAATAGAAATTAAATGTCTAACACTAAAGGATCAGACCTCGTACCTTATTCTAGACGGTTGAAGTAGATCCCCGTTGAGCTTTCCAACTTCAGCTTGAATTGATAGATTACTTCCTCAACAACAAGTAAACAATACAAGAATTCTATATATCATGGTGTTATATCTATTCTAGCATATATAATCAATAATGTAGAAGCATTTGACATAATCCCATGGATAAAATATTCATTCAAACACATATTATTGGACAGGAAAAGATATTTCTATTAATATAAATCAGATATTACAAGATACAACCTCTGACGGCACGTCTGCGAACTGGAGAAACTGAATCCCCCACTTGGGCCTGCAAGCTCACAAGAAAAAGGAAACCTTGGGAAGAACACAAAAGTGCTCCAAGGGAAAAAGGGATCTAGACTCGAGCATAAGTTCCGTCAACAATGGACTATAGTTTCTTTGCTCTCAATTCTCTCTTATGCCTTCAATGTACCAAGGGGTTCCTTATATAGTTTTTCAAAGGGGTAATGAAAGGTCGAATCCAAGCGATCTCAAGGCATAGGGAAGGCCAGGAGTCAAACGAGTCGGATCCATGTCAAGGAAAACTCCAAAAGGATTTGGATTATGCACACATCCTGATGTACGTGATTTTAGTTGTCAAACCCGTGTATATACACGCTTATAGGTTTAAAAATCACATGTATCATTTTTCATATGTTTTTAGGGATGATCAAGGAAACATCAAAGGACAAAAAGTGGTCCATAGGGTCTAAGGAGTCTGCAGCGGGACAGGGGAAGGCCATACAAAGTGTGATTCACCTGGACTGGTGAAATCCTCTATAACACCGGGTTGGCTCTGGTGTTGGTGTTTGTATCTCTTCAATGAGCTCACTAGCTTAGCATTTATCCTTTCCCAGCTCCTGGATGGCCTGATAAACCCAAATTTGTTGGCTTGGATGATCTGTTGTTCGCCTGATAAACCCAACTGTGTTGGATTAGATGAATTGTGTACCCTTGTGGTGTTGTTATCCTTGGCTATGTGTAAGCCTGTTAGTTCCTTATTCCCTGGGGAATCATGCCCAGCTCAGGGGTGGCAGCGTTGCTGAGAGATTGAGGAGCATGCGGGCCTATGGTTGGGTGGAACGTTGTAGCGACGTAGCTGGTTCCGGAACAAGTTCTTATTAAGATAAATATTCTTTCCTAACTTGTTTCTACAATTATGTTTATCGTTGATAAATGATGATATACATGTTAAATGTTGATCTATATATGCATGAGTATTGATTGATATGTTTTGCTTCCATTGTGTATATGAATGATTATGCCTCATAATTTGTTTGATGTTTTAAGAATCGTGCTTTAGCATTACATATATGTATGTTCATGTTCGTTGGGCTAGATGCCCAAATGATTTGATGTATAGTAGCGTCCTCTTTGCCGGTCAGAGGGTCAGGGATGTTACACTACAAAATTCTAAAATTTGAGTAAGGAGGAGAAGGAGAGCTGACCCTTTAACATCATTGAACTGTGGAGAAAATGACTAGGAGTAGGGAGGTGGAGAAGTAGCATGTTCCCTTTATAAAACTCTTGGTATTTGAGTGAGTAACTATACTTCTATATTTATTTGGTAATTTTTTGGAGGAAGAGTTCAGGAGCACTATCCTTATCCCACACTTGTTCCATTCAAATGAGTAGCATAAGATCTTTGTTAGAATTTTGGGTGGAGAAGAGGGAAAATTATCCTTTCTCATCTTATTATAATTACTATGGACCTTTCGCACACTTTGAAAATTTGAGGAAGGAGTAGCAGGAGAATTGACCCTTTCTCATCTGTTTATAGTTACTTAGTGATGATGAGTGGAGAGGTGGAGAAGGAGCATGGTCCCTTCCTCAAACCATTGGCCTTTGAGTGATGAAATCACAATTTCTCCCACTTTAGTAATGTTTGGGAGTAAGGGTCAAGGAGAACTAGCCATTTCCCAAAAAAATTCGATTCAAATGAGGAGCATGGGAACTCTATTATACTTTAGGGGGAAGGAGTGGGAATGCTGGCCCTTTATCTTCATATTCTAATTAGGACAGTTCTTCATCACACTTTTGAAATTTTAGTAAGGATGAGAAGGAACATTATACATTTATTAAATTTCATCATTACCCATTGATGAGGAGAAATGAGGTGGACAATAAGCATGGGACCTAGCTCAAACCATTGGTATTTGACTAAGAAACTCACAATTTCTCTCACTCTAGTAATATTTGGGAGGAAGGGTCAAGGAGAACTAGAACTTTCCCACACTTGTTCCATTAAACGAGTACTATGAGAACTCCCTTAGAAATTTGGGAGGATCATTGGAAACATTGGTATTTTCCCATACTAATCTAATTAGGTTTGTCCTTCATCACACTTTTTAAATTTAAGTAAGGAGGAGAAGGAGAAATGGCCATTTCTCACACATTCATGATTACCCAATGATATGGAGAAAATAGGTGGAGAAGAATCATGGGTATTAGATAGACCCCTTGGTATTTGAATGAGAAACTAACACTTTCTCTCTCTCTCTCTCTAGTAATATTTAGGAGGAAGGGTAAAGCATCACTACCCTTCCCACACTTGTTCCATTTGAATGAGTAGCATGGGAAATCCCTTATACTTTTGGGAGGAAGAGTGGGAACATTGGCCCTTTCTCATCCTATTCTAATTAGGTTGGTACTTCATCACACTTTTGAAATTTGATTAAGGGGGAGAAGGATCACTGGACCTTTCTCACACTTTCATGGTTACCTAGTGATGAGGAGTGAGGACGTGGAAAATAAGCATTTTCCCTAGCTCAAGCCTTTGTTTTTTGAGTGAGAAACTCTCACTTTCTATTACACTGGTAATATTTGGGAGGAAGGGTCATGGAGCACTATCCCTTTCCCACTGTTGTTCCATTTGAATGAGTAGCATGGGAACCCCTTTACACATTGGGAGGAGGAATGGTAACAATGGTCCTTTTCTCAACCTCTATGTATTTGAGGGAAAAAATCACATTTGATCTCACTCTAGTCATATTTAAGAGGGAGGGTTAAGGATAACTATCCATTTTGCACACTTGCTCCATTTGTAACGTCAAAACTCCCTTAGAATTTTAAGCAGAGGGGTGAGAACAATGGCCCTTTCTCATCCAATTCTAATAAGGTTGGTCCTTCATCACACTTCTGAAATTTGAGTAAGGAGGAGAAGGAGAAGTTTCCCTTTCTCGCTCTTTCATGGTTACTTAGTGACGACGACTGAAGAGGTGGAGAAGGAACATGGCCCCTTTCTTAAACACTTGGTATTTGAGTGAGAAAATTACAATTTCTCTCTCTCTAGTGATATTTGGGAGTAAGGGTCAAGAAACATTATCCCTTTCCCACATTTTTTCCATTTGAATGAATAGTGTGGGAACTCCCTTAGAATTTTTGAAGTGGGAGTGGGAACATTGGCCCTTTGTCAACATATTCTAATTAGGGGTGAAATTTCACCAATCAACTATTTTTTGGGTTTTTTCAAAAAGTAAATTTGTTATTTTGGTCATTTTTAGTCTCTAATATTGCCTATATTTACATAAAATATGTTTTTTTAACATAATATTTGCCAAAATTTACACCTTTTGGGTGTTAATTATATCTTTCATATTTAATATTTGCTTACCTATCTATAGACATGTTTTTATCAATCCAAATAAATCACCTAGAATACTATACTTCATTATAATATTAGTATCCTTAAAAAATACCCTATGGTTCTTATGTGTTCCTATATGATTGCTAGCACTGATTTTCAAAGTTGCACAGAAGATGGAGGAGACCTAAATTCAATTGGAGCTGATCTCACTTATTTTGGTTTGAAGCCAAAGTTTTGTAGAAATTACAAATCTGATACCATTAGAAAAAGAGCATTGATGCAAAGAAAAGGCACAAGAGGTAGAGCATTCTACTAAGATAATTCTCACAAGTATGAAAAAGAAAAATAGAGAGAAGAATAAGAGACTGAATACAAGATAAGTGATCCAATATATTTCCAAGTATTATTAACCAACTAAATAAATGATCAGATAATAATGAATTGATTAATTATTATACCAATAATACATCCTTTTAAATAAAATTTGAGGTGGTGGAAGAAAACTCATGCTAGCTCATAAATCAGACTTACCAAATATGATAAGCCCCCAAAGGTGGCTAAAGCACTTCCCAAATCAGTCAAGGACCTAATGAATTAGAAAAAAAATGAGTGAGGTTTCATGAACAATGGAAAAAATGCCAATCCTAGAATATGGAGAAAAAATCATGGAGTTTAGGTAGGAAACAAAAGATAGCAGTTTCCTAGTTGACTAGCTTTACCTTATCCACATAAAAGATGGAAAAAAGAAGAATAAAGACATAAAATGCAGGAAGGATCAGTTTCTAATTATGGAAGTGAATAAAGTGGACAGGATCAAACCAGATCCAAGATAAAATTTATCCTGCGGTACATATGGAAAGTATATACCATGTGGCGCAAGTGGGTGCAAACTATCTAAGCTAGTAGGTAGCGATTTAATAAAAAATGTTTAATTTTTTATCCTAAGTATTAAGTGGGTTTATTATATTCCCACACACCCATTTAAGTCTACTTTATGATGTTTATTTATGAAATAATCATATTCATATGGTGCATATAGGTGTATATAGGGCCCATCAACAAGGTTATGGTCACCCTTTACAAGTATTCATGTCCATAAAAGATGAGGAAAGAGTCAAAACCACATGGGGAAAATAAACCCTAAAAAATGAAAAGGCACAAAATTTGAAATATGTCATGAATTATGTATTTAGATTCAGTTTAATGAACTGAATTAACCTCTTCTGGTGAAATACTTTGATGAATAAACCATGAACTTCATGATCATGCGCTAGAGTGTAGAATCTGCAAGAACGAATAGGAGAGACTCCTTGTATCTAAACATATGATGAAGTACGAGAATAATGTGAATGATTGTCACTTATAAAAAAATCTTATATACAAAAAAATATGAAATGGAAGATATATATGTGCATACTCCTTCCCAAAGAGTACAAAAATTAAGACAATTAGTAACACAATCAGTTCCTTGTATATCTGCAAAATTGTGATGTGCATCACATATCATTCTCCCAATCTGATGTAGCACCTTCTAAAATATGATATGAGTCCAAAAGGAAATTTATATATCAGAAATATTATCATATGGAACAAAAAATATAAATCATTCAGTGAATCCATGAGGATATGGGGCTACACTAGGAAAAGTATAAGCAACTGGGGAAAACTGATGAGTGTAAAAATATGAATGATCGATGGAATTGGGATTTGAACCAGAACTGTTTTGAAAATATACAAAAATGTGTAAGATAATTCCAATGACGACTAAAATAATATATAACCAACCATTGAAAAGTATACAATACTTGAAACCATTTGATATAAGTAACATTGCATAAGAAACCAATGAGGAATCAACTAGTGAATTTGGGGTTTTTATAGTCTTAGGAATATTCATATGTATGGTAGATCATATGGATAGTGGTATGAATAGTGTGATGACATGAATATCATCCCAAAAATATGTTTCTAAATCATAATTATGTAGTGAGGAAGAGATGCTTAAAGACACCTCAGGAGCTAGTGGAAAATCATGATCATTGAGAGATGAATCTAGGAGACTAATAGGTGGATTATCAAAGAAATAAATAGAGTTTTATGTTTCTAATATATCATAAGCATAATCTATATCAGATATATGAGGAAAGGATTTAACTTTGACACTCAACGAATAGTTTATATCAACTTGGAACTTTGAACTATGGCACTATTATGAAGAATCGACATGCTTCTCTGGCTCAGCTGGAACTTCGATGTTTTTCTTCTTAAGAAGATGAGACATGATTACCATATTATTCTTGAAAATTTTATTATTAGGATGAAACCTCTTTCTTAAATAATAACACCTGGATTTAATTCCTTTCTTCTTTACTTTCTTCATTGAACCTTCATCAGTAAGATTCGAACTTTCATATTCAATATCTAATTTTGGCTTCTTCTCTTTCACAATTTGCTTTTCTTTGGACTTGGTAGTATTTCTTCCTTGAAATATGAGAACATTATATTTTCCCTTGGAAAATTTAATAGCTTCCATTTGGATCAATTTATTTTTCTCCATTGTCATTGAATCAAATAATGTACTAAAATAAAAAAAAATTCCATTTAGAAATAAAAATCCTACTAGCATGAAAAGTATACACAAAAACTTAGTATTCATGACCCAATTTTGATAAAATGGAAAGTATAAATTGATATTATTTCTTGTAAATACCACATTACTTGATAAATATAACAAGGAACTTGAATTTAGTGAAGAAACCCTCAATAGAATAAAGAAATCTTGGAATCAATGAGAATAACGCATTCTCCAAGTGATGCACTCTTACCTCATCTTAAACTCCAAAGAGAGACTGAACTTTAGTCCTGTTGGCAGGCAACAACTCTTCTCAATTTTATTTCTATATTGCATAATAAATTGATCAGATATTTTCTTTAATTTATTTTAGAAACCAAATTATTGAAGAGTTCCTTCAGAATCTTTGATTCTGAAGGTACTCTCAATGAAGGAAGAGTTAGTGGTCAAGATGGTAGATTAGGAAACATTTTAAATTAAGCTAGTTTTTTATTTTCATTTTTGCAGCTGTTAAAATTCATTCTCATTATTCCATGATCATATATTATCAATATAAATGGATTGTTGCTTAACATTATTTAGTTAGAGAAAATTGGCTTAAATGATTTATAACCCTTGTATTTGTTAAATTTTCTTTTAAAAAAAATTCTTTTTATTTTGGCTTCAAGTCTTTGACATACTTTGGTTTATCAAACATTAATGTTCAAACATATATGATTAAGGTTAGTTAATTTTGTTATATCATAACCTTTATATGTTTGTTGAACATTTTTATCATTGCAAACTCCTACAACTTATGTCTTATATAATGTGTAAATAAATAATGTTTGCCTTTTATATATTTATAATAGGTAGGCCTTGCCTTTATTTTTATTTGTTTTATTAAAATCTTTTATGTTATGTTTTCAATGATGAATCGAAACCAATCCTAATTTAAAGGATTAACTTGGCATGATTAATATTTATATGGATTTTACACTCTTTATATCAATTTGAATAATCATCAAATTGATTTTCCAAGTTAATATTATTGATGGACATGAATTGGAAAGTCTTATTTGATATAATTATTGATGATTTTGTTGGTATGGCCGAATCATTTTTTTTAGCATGCGGTCTCCTATTTCTTAGGATGATGCTACATATAGCCTCCACATATTAGATTTATCGTATCAAAGATTAAGAGCTGGAAGGAAATGACTGTGACACGAATATGTACATCATCATACCTATTACACCATGAATTGAAAAAATTCAATGCATAAAATTATGATTTATCGTATGGAAATCTCTTTTGATTTTGGTCATCATCCTAGCATAGGGATTAAAACACGAAGTCTCATAATCAGACACATATAGGGTAGTGTATTAAATTGTCATTTCAGATCTATTCTCACAAATCTTTGAAAATAAAACACGTACATGGTTATCATTTTATGTCTTGATTTTTATGATTTCAACCTTGATATCATTTCCTTGGGAAAACAAATATTGAAATCCAATAATGGTTGCAGAGAAGCATTACACGAGGATTTGGTTATCTTGGTGGTCGCATTTTTCGAAGTAACAGGATTTCAGAACTAGTTTCCATCATTGTGAAACTATGGTTACTGAAATTATGTTTAGGGTTTCAGTTCTCATTTCAAATGAATTGGGATATGATTCAATATTTTACACTATGCCATTTACATGGATTCCAATACCATCTGTATTCACTCATCCCTTCATCCTGAACCCTAATCAAAATCTTTTGAGAGTGAAAATGGCATCTCTTAATCACTCTGAGATTTCAGGCTTTGAGTTGGTTGAATCTAACCTAGAAGCAGCCACGTTGTTTGAAAAAATAGGTTGGGGTTCATATCTTAAAGGTTTTACCGGTCATCATGTAGAAATAACTATACAATTCACTACGTCATTGAAGGATGATGTAGCTCAAGTTGAGGATTTTCAGCTGATTCTGAATGAGGATATGATATCTAAAGCTACTAAGCTTCCCCAAATTGGTTAGCATTGGTTCAAGGGTCAGAAAGTAAATAAGAAAAAATGTGAAATGTTTCTCTTACCATTACCAGAGGATTTGGATCTTGGAATAGGCGTTTCTGTTAAATTTCTAAAACCACAATGGAGAGCTTGTTTTGAGATTATAATCAGGTATGTTACCTACGATGGCTACTGCTCTCATATACATTATTATCACTTATGGTTGTTTATGGCCTTGAAAGGTAGCGAAATCAACTTGCCTTTCTTTCTGCTTCAGAGTCTTAGGAAAATGGCGCACACTATACAAGCCATTGTTGGAGATATAGAACAAAGTTTTTTTCATCATGTTCTTCTTAACATCCTATTTCAGTACCAGTTAAATTGTCTGGGAAGATATTGGGATGAATTTTGTAATGCAAATAACTTTGGGTTAGCCCAGTATTGGCCTACTCTGCATCCTAAAATGCATAGAAAATGTAAACGTTTTCCTCAAACTAAAGCCAATTCTGAGTCAAAAGATGTTGAAACATTTGAATTGAGAGTGGCTATAGAGGATAATCCAAAGCATACAGCTGCAATAGAATCCCTTCCTTTAAATCTTGAAACCCCTGTAGTATCGGCTTTATATATGAGAATCCTCATACTGTATCTTCGAATACAAGGGAAAATTGAAAATAATAGACAAAGGAAAGGTGAAATTTGATAGTAAATAAAATTTATCAGAATTCCCCATTACAGGGTTAGGTTTTCGCAGAATTACTAGAAGCATGAAATATTCCACTTCAAAAGCACATGTTCATGCCCAAGATCTGCCATTTCTTGAAATTCTAAGTGAAGAAGGGGATTGTGGTTCAATAGAGGTATCGTCACAGGAGTGTGAAGAAAAAATGAATGATCATGTTGTATCTCTGGATAATGATTATAATGAAAATCAATCCCCGGTTTTGCCAAATTGTACAGCAATCAAAATAAGATCTGTATTGGATAACTATTCCTCATCGGAGTAGACACTGAGAAGTACCATGAAAAATATAAAATTAAGACATAAAATTGGGAAATTAAAAGGGAAATTGAAAATATCTGAATCAAATTCCATTGTATTAAAGAACGAAGTACAAAACTTGAGAAGTGAGTTATTAACCTGGATTAAGCGATGACAGGATTTGAAAGAGAAGAAAGATAGGTTGAAAACTTTGAAACGGTCTTGGATTATGGCTAACAAGAAGTTGTTGAAACATGAAGAGAAACATAAAATTGAAAAAATTAAGTTAAAGGATAAATTGTTTGAGGGTCATCGAGTTATCAAACTCAGAAGTGTACCTTGAAAATTGTTATTACTGTTGAGTTTTTTTTACATAGCAGGTAATTACCATGCCCACAGAATCATAGATTTTGTGGGCATTGCACATCATTTAATTCAGTTTGTTATTTCAGTTTTGATATTTATTATAAAACTCATGCATGGTTAATTGATTTTGCAGGTGTCATGTGAATCCTCAATTTTGATGGTGTTCTTTTCATTTATTTTGAGAGCAAATGATGAAGTCGTTTCAAGCTCGAATGATCTAGATGCTATATGTCAAATAACAATTGCTATATGGACAATTTGACATGTGAAGATGAGAAAGCAATTATTAATTTGATGATTCAGATGCTAGGTGCACTACTAAAAATGATGATAATTAATGTCCTAGATCCTAGATGTTCGATCATTTAGACTCAATAGTTTATTTTTAGTTTGAGTTACATAGAATTAGGAAAGCCAATTATTGGTCCTTATTATAAAACTATGAAAAATTGATTATGTAAGGGGGTCGATGGAGTATTGAAGAAAAGACTTATTGGAAATATAATTACAGTTTTTGGTTTTGATTAATTTATTGGAGTTTTACCTTTGTGGATGATTGTGACTAGAGTTCTCAAACTGGTATCATTGCTTGTTACTATTTTTGAAAACTTAATATATATATTTTGATATATTGTTTTCTCACCATACATTTTATGAAATTATACTGTGATATAATTGTATTTATTATCTGAAAATATACTCTATCTGTACAGTATTGATGTTTGATTGAGAATATTACTGAGTTTTGTTAATTGATATTTGTATTGATAATTGAGATTTGGTAATAATACATTTCATATTTATTTCTGATTGCATTTGTATTTTCTACAATGTTTTCATGAATGAATATAATCCTGTTATTCAAATATTCAGTATTGAACATTATTTATTGATTAATTGAGCATCATAGAATAAATTAAAGTAGTTCTCTATTTTAATTTTCTATTGTTGTACATATTCAACAAAGTGATTTTAGGATAATAATTTAGATATTTTGATTTGAATTGTTATCACTTACCTCTTTGTTAATTTAAATCATTAATTAATAATTAATTTAGTTTTCCAAGTTGCTCTCAGCTAAGATAGGATAGTCACTTAGTTTTAATTCATAATTTTAGTTTGTTCTAAATAGTTATTAAATTAGATTTAATTAGATTAGTTGGTTTTAAGTTAAAATTACCTCTTCAGTTAAAAATTGAAAAAAAAAACACCAAAACAACAAAATTTCATTAAGAAAGCAATTTTAGGATGATTTAGATTTAAAAACTAACATTAGGGTTAGATTATCTCTAGATTAACATAAGATACATTTTGCTGAGTTTTTATATTCTCCCTAAGAAGATAAATTCAGCTAGTAGCAAGAGACCATAACCTGAGAGATTTAGTTATTCCAAACACACCGAGGGTTGTTTTAAGCACTTTGTGTGGACTATTTCTCCTTAGTTGGCCCAGGTCAGAAAATCAGGCCAACAAATGGCACTAGAAGGAGGGCCTTTTAATGATTAATGGCAGATATAACTAATGATAAATCTTCAACCAGAAAACAACCTCCATTACAATATGAAATTATTAGATCACCATTCATAGAAACTGTCAGGATCATTCTTGAGCATGTCCATAATACATCTCCATTTACTCTTGAAGAGAGTACTCAAACTTTAGAAGAATCACGTCATATTCTTACAAGAGAATATGCTCATCAACTTGGTTTAAAAACAATAGACTATGGTCTACCTAGACATCAAAGACATAATCCTCAATTGAATATAATTACTCAAGATTCAGTAGAAGCCAACAAAACTCCAAGTTATCAAGTCAGAAGTCTTCATAGAGAAACTACTAGAACAAATACTATTAGAAGATTGACTTCTGTAGGTCGTTTTGATCAACCACCTTCTCCTCTGGAGTCACCACTGGATAGTCCAAGGTCATTTAATCAAGGTATTTCTTCATATTCTGAAGGAATTCCTATGGCTGGAAACATACCTGTAGGAGGAGGAGGATGGGGTAACCCTCCACCTAATCCTCCAACTAATCCTCCACCTAACCCACAACTTCCTTGGTTAAGAACAACTATTGTAGTTGTACTTGGTGTACAACATCCTTTGCCGAAACATTCAGACAAACTTATTTCGAGGTTTAATCCAGATAATAAAGAACCTGCAGAGGTGCATATAGATAAATTCATGTTAGCTATTCAAACCATGAACATTCAACATGAAGACATAGTCTGTCATGTGTTCCCTTTAAATTTTGAAGGTAAAGCATCTACTTGGTACTTTTCATTAGTCCAAGGGTCAATCACAAACTGGGATGAATTTTTCTAGATAAATTCAGGGAGGATAAAACACCTGCTCAATTAGCTCTTGAATTATCTTGAATTAAAATGGAACCCAAAGAAAGAATTAAATATTCTAATCAGAGATTTCTTACCTTAAAAAACAAAATTCTTGTTGCTTCTCAACCACCCGAGGATATAATCATAGAAAATTATACTTCAGCTTTACGAAAGTATCCTAGGATGTTTGTTAAGAGAGCTGGTAAAACAACACTTGTTGAAACTTTTGAGGAAGCTATTAAAGTCGAGAAGGATTCCATGTCTTATGAACCAGAAAGAAGTGGAAAAGTTGATACTTTTCCTCGTAAGAAAATTGAGAGACCTAATTGAGATAAGGATAAGGCATTTGATGTAGAACAATTGCATAATGCTATTCAGGCATTAACTAATGAAGTCGTCAGATTAAAGAAAACTAATTCTTAAAATTCCTCTTCTAGAGGGTATTGCAGAAATTAGTTTAGATAGAATCCTAACACTAATAATAAAACAAGTTCACCTCATGATATAGCAGTAAATGAAGAAATTTTCAATACTATTCGAGTAGTCTTATATTTATCCGAAACTCCCTCAAATCAAGAAACTACAGATAATGAAGAGGAAGAGGAATCTGAAAATGAAGAAGAATTGGAAGAACCTCAACAAGTAAATGGTCATTTTTGGGACTGCCTTGTAAAATACTATGGAGGTAGAATTCCTCCTTCAAGACAACATGCTTATAATACTTGAAGTAGAACATTCACAAATACTTTTGGAGCATCATCAAGTTCTACCCCGAGTAATGATAATAAGAATTCTCAACCCAATAAATAGACTCAATCTGTCAAACAAGCTCAACCTGTGAGGACTTCTTAGCCTATTCAAAGTGCTCCGAAGTTAGATTTACAATATGACATAATTGAATATCTAAAAAAGACACATTCAAATATTAGTATGTATTATATTATTCAAATTTATCCAATGCCTAATAGTCCCATTATAAATCCTGCCATGAGTTCATTAATTCATAATGCTAAGCAAAATATAGCTGCTAATAATTCTAATAGTGATTTAACACAAACTGATAAAGGAACGTCAGCAGCTGATAAAGCTTCACTAATAGGAAAAAATTAAAAATCAACAACCCCTCCATTCCTTCTTACCTTCGATATTTTTAATAGAAACATTCACAATTGCATGGTTGATTCTGGAGCATCTTCCAATGTAATGCCTTTGTCTATGTGCAAAAGGTTGAATGGAAAGTATGTTCCATCAAATTCACAGATTACTCAACTGGATATAACAACTATGAGGGTTGTAGGTGAGATGAAATATGTTCTAGTTAGGATTTCTTGTAACCAATCAGTTTTTCAAATTATAGATATTGTGGTTGCAGACAATCCTGATGCATATGGGCTGTTTTTGAGTAGGGATTGGTCTCAGTAATTGAATGGATTCTTTGCTATAGATTGGTCAACCTTATGGTTTCCTAAAAGTGGAAAATCAAATCAAATTAAGATAAACAAAGAGAGATATTTGAAACAAACAGTGACAGAATTACATGATCCTAGTGAACCGGTTTTATTTTCAGATTCTATAATGGGGAATTATATGTATGAACTTGGGTTTGGAAATTTTAAATATGAAAATTCTGCTTTCTCTGAGAATAAACAACAATTAGAAATTCTTAATGTTACATCTATTTCTCATGATTCTTCATTTAAGGACATTGTAAATAATGTAGATAGTCATAATTATGTAAATATCATTGAAAGTAAAGTAGTTGCAAATAGTTCTACTTGGACTTTATATTTTGATGGGTCAAAGTCTAAAGAAGGAGTAGGAGCTGGTTTCTTGTTAATTGACCCAAAAGGAAACAAAACATGTATATCGTGTAGGCTTGAATTTAATTGTACAAATAATACTTTAGAATATGAAGCATTGATTCAGGGTCTGAAAAAAGCGATTGATTTGGATATTAAAGTGTTAGTTCCATATGGTGATTTTGAGATCATCGTCAAGTATGGAATCTATTCACTGCATTTCTGAACATTTGCAAAATTATCAACGAGAGGTATGGAATCTCATTTCACATTTTGATGCATTCAATATAATTTTAGTTCAAAGATTCCAGAATCAAGAAGCAGATTTATTAGCAAATATAGCATCAAAATTAATTCCATCTGAGAATTTCACACCTCATTTCTTTTCAGTTCAATTATCTTTTAGGCCTTCTATACCAGATAATATCTTTAACTAGCGTGTTTTTTATAATGATTTGCACGTTTTGAAATTATTAATGAATGACGATACTTTCAAAGATTCATCCATTGATGAAGTTACACACGATGAAAATTTACGGGATTTTATGGTAATAAATGATTTTTGTTCAATTGAAAAAGCTTTTGAGAAGGTAAAACCGATTCCTAACTCAGTTTTGAGATTAGAAAAGTTTTTTGATCTTGAAGATAAATTTGAGTCTATTCCTCATTGTAAAACCAATAGTTCACAAATGAAATATGAAACTATAAATTTAGGAACATAACTTAATCCTCAAACTATGAATTTAGGAATAGATTGCACTCCTATAGAAAAATCAACATTCATAAAATTATTCAAAGAATTCAAGGATGTCTTCGCATGGACATACAATGATTTAAAAACTTTTAATCCACAAGTCATGCAACACATTATTCCAATAAAACAAGAATCAAAATTTTTCCAACAGAAACTTAGAAAGTATCATCCGTCACTAGAACCAACAATTAAGAAGAAATTAAATAAACTTTCAGCTGCTAGAATTATTTTTCCTATCCGACATACTCAGTGGGTAGATAATTTGGTTCCAGTTAGGAAGAAAAATGGTGATATTCGATTATGTGTTGATTTTGGAAATCTTAATAAATCCTCTGAAAAAGATAATTACCCAGTTCCTTCCATGGAACAAATCCTTCAGAAATTTTATGGGTCTGAGATACTATCACTTCTTGATGGTTTCTCAGGATATAATCAAATATTGATTTCCCCATATGATCAACTTAAAACAAATTTTAGAACTCCATGGCGAACATACACTTACAGAAAGATGCCCTTTGGGTTAATCAATGCTGGGGCAAATTTTCAAAGAGCAATGGATATTGATTTTAGAGGGTTAATTATTCATTCAGTAGTTGTCTATCTAGATGACGTCACTGTATTTTCTAAATGTCGACATCATCACATTAATCATCTTGGAAAATTATTTGAATGTTGTAGGAAATTTGGAATTTCTTTAAATCCAAAGAAAACAATATTTGTTGTTACAGAAGGTATTTTACTAGGCTATGTGGTTTCAAAACATGGGATCATGATTGATCTTGAATGAACCCAAGCTATTTCAAAAATAACTTACCCTTCTAGCAAAAAAGAAATGCAATCATTTCTCGGTAAAATAAACTTTGTTAGGAGATTTATCCCCTGTTTTTCTGAAATCATCCATCCGTTACAAAAAATGATTAGGAAAGATGTTATTTTCAATTGGGGACAAACTGAAAAGGAATATTTTCAGAGAATTTTAGAAGCCATTTCAAAAGCCCATAGTCTTTTGAGCCCAAATTTTAACAAAGATTTCATATTGTACACTTTCGCTTCTGACATATCATATGCAGCAGTTTTAACTCAGTTAAACCAACAAAATAGTGAAGTACCAATTTCTTTTATGAGCTCCAATTTTGAAGGTGATGAACTTAATTACCATGAGGTTGATAAGCAAGATTTTTCTATTTTCAAAGCTGTTTAAACACTTTCGTCCATATTTATTGAAATCTAGAACTAAAGTGATAGTTCCTTACCCTTTAGTCAGAAATCTGTTAGTACACAAATATTTGGGTGAAAAAAGAGCACCATGGATGATAGCTTTTCAAGAATATGACTCGGAAATTAAAGCTTCAATGGCAATCAAGGGTCAAGGATTATGTAAACTTGTTGTTGAAGCAGCTCATCTGCCTAATAACAGTTCTGAAGCTGTCATTGATGAAGTCTTACTAAATCGGGAAATTTACTTTTATCCTCCACCATAAGATTCTTGGTACACAGATTTAAGGACACTTCTGGAAACAGGAACTACTCCTGATTACCTTGAACCAATAAAAAGGAGAGCACTTAGACTGAAATCCGCTCCTTATTTGCTAAATGATAATATTCTTTTTAGGAGAAATTCAGATGGTGTTTTACTCCGATGCTTAGACAAAGATGAAACATAAGTGATTTTGAAAGAATTACATTTTGGACCAGGAGGTGGTCATTTTGGTGGAGAAACTATGGCACATAAGATTCTTAGGGCTGGCTATTATTGGCCTACTTTATTTCAAGATTCTTATGCTTTTATCGGGAAATGCCAAGAATGCCTACTTGCTGCAGGTAGAGTTAAGAAGTCTGCTTTTCCTTTAAAACTTGTTTAAGTAAAAAGGCCTTTTCAGCAATGGGGTATTGATATAGTAGGACCAATAAACCCTCCTTCCTCCATGCAACACAAATACATTATAACTACAACTGATTATTTTACCCGTTGGGCAGAGGCTACACCTTTAAGGGTTGTAAACACCAATCAGGTTATCTTATTTTTAGAATATTTTATCATAACGAGATTTGGTGTTCAAGATTCTCTTGTTTTTTATAAAACCTCATATTTTTCATCAGTTGAGTTAACTCAATTTTCTTTAGAGAAAGGTATAAGGGTTATATATTCAGCTAATTATCATCCTCACGGAAATGGTTTAGCTAAATCAACAAATAAAAACATGTTGAAAATTCATAAAAGTACTATTTCAGTTCACCATCGTGACTTGCATACAGTGTTGTTTAATGCTCTTTGGGTAGACAAAGTAACTCCTAAATCTTCAATAGGTAACTCACCTTTCTTCCTAGTTTATGGAACCGAGGCCATTTTACCACCAAATTTTATTTTACCTTCTTTACAGTTAGCCCAGTCTATTCAGGATGAAGATCGTCCATCTATGGAGAAAAGAATTAACACTTTAATAAAACTTGAGGAGGAAAGAGACAGATCAAAACAACATTTCATAAAACATCAACAAATTGTTAAGTCTTGGTTTAATCAATCCTCAAGTTCTAACCGAGAATTCAAGGTGGGGGACTTGGTGTTAAAATGGGACAAATGACATGAAGAGAAAGGAGATCATACCAAGTTTTAAAAACTATGGTTAGATCCATTTGTTATTTTTGAGAAGATAGGTCCAAGCACTTTTCGTTTGCAACCCCTGGAAGGTCAGTTCGAAACATTTCCAGTAAATGGACTCATCTTAAAAAAATATTTTTGCTGACTTTTTCATGTCCTGAATTTGTATATAATTTTGTATATGAGCTTGTTTATTATACAATTTTGTTATTCTTTTATTTTCAACCAGTTTCTATTTGTAAATAATTTTTAAATTTCAGAATTTGCTATATATATTATTATCACAAAATTTTATGAGATTGTTGATATTTTGTACAATCTTTTATCAAACAGAATTTTGGTAAATTTCTAATTCTTATGTATATTCAAATTTCATTTGATTCTTGTGTAAATACTCTTGAAATCCATTTTTGATTTTCTTAAATCTCATAATATATCAAACAATTGTACATAATAATTGTCAAATTTCTGTATATATTTTCAAACAAGTAGTCGCTAATGTACTTATGTTTTTGAGAGGACATTTGTAAATAAATAAGTCCCGTGGTTTAAACTCAATTTGTTCATTAGTTTAGAATTACGGTGTTAAACTTAGTCATTTAAATTGGTTTTGAATGATCAAAGTTTTTTAAGTCTGTTAAGAACCTATCATTATTTGAAAACATTTGTAAATATTCTTTAGATTATCCCTCATTCACCTATTTATTTTGGTAGTTAAGATGGTTGATTAATGTATTTTTCAAAACTTTGTACATTGAAAATATTTATGGATCTCTATCATCAGTCATTTCTTTTAAAGTTGTTTACAATCTAAAATTTTTTTAGATTTGTTCCATTCAATAAAATTTTAAAAGTTTAAATAAGAGACGGAAGGTCTTAGTAATAAGTCGATCCAATCAGGATCATGAATATCATTGGTATGACATTATTAGGAAACTAATAATGGCTCTTGGTCATAAGGTCAAGATATAGGGGGTCTCATTACGAGCCAGTTGATTCATTTTTTGGTGATATTTGTGACTGACATTACCATTTGGTTACCATGATATGTAGTGGTCTTTTATTTTATAAAACTTTCGAATTCAACAAAATGAAACGTAACTTTGATTGAAGAATATGAGGTCTCATCACGAGCCATCCTAATCATGATCATCAGTACTATCTAGTATAACTTCATTTCTGATCATTAGAGTGATGGCTCTTGGTCAAAAGATCAAGGGACAAGAGGTCTCATCACGAGTCGGCTTGCTTATTCTAGGCAGTTCTTGTGAATGATACTATCACATCAGGTTATCATGCCTAGATAGTAGTCTTCAATCAAATAAATTGTTTCTGATTTCTATTCGATAAAAAAAAATGGAACAGATTCTAGAAATTTATTAGAGAAGTAAATTCCTATATTTTATACTAGTGGTTCAGATTATCATTACTATGAGTACTTTGTTTTGACTAAGATATTCTTAAGCTTATCTTTAACAAGATACTTATTAACATAGATGGGATACTTTTGAATTATACTTGGGAATATAAATCAGATAATGGTTTTTATTAGACTGATAATTTTTTATTATTTTGAATAGATTTTAAGATTTTGTTTATACCGTCACTTGAAAATTATATGAGCAGAGATAACTGGTTCACCTAGGTCGTCGCCATTTGTTGGCAGGAAACAACTCTTCTCAATTTTATTGCTATATTGCATAATAAATTGATCATATATTTTCTTTAATTGATTTTAGAAACAAAATTATTAAAGAGTTCCTTCGAAATCTTTGATTCTGAAGGTACTTTTAATGAAGGAAGAGTTAGTGGTCAAGATGGTAGATTAGGAAACATTTTGAATTCAGCTAGTTTTTTATTTTAATTTTTGTAGCTATTAAAATTCATTCTCATTATTCCATGATCATATATTATCAATATAAATGGATTGCTGCTTTACATTATTTAGTTAGAGAAAATTGGCTTAAATGATTTATAACCCTTGTATTTATTAAAATTTCTTTTAAAAAGAATTCTTTTTATTTTGGCTTCAAGTATTTGACATACTTTGGTTTATCAAACATTAATTTTCAAACATATATGATTAAGGTTGGTTAATTTTGTTATATCATAACCTTTATATTTTTTTTGAACATTTTGAACATTACAAACTCCTACAACTTATGTCTTATATAAGGTGTAAATAAATAATGTTTTCCTTTTATATATTTATAATAGGTAGACCTTTCCTTTATTTTTATTTGTTTGATTAAAATCCTTTATGTTATGTTTTCAATGATGAATCAAAACCAATCCTAATTTAAAGGATTAACTTGGCATGATTAACATTTATATGGCTTCTACACTATTTATGTTAATTCGAATAATCGTCAAATTGATTTTCCAGGTTAATATTATTGATGAACTTGAATTGGAAAGTTTTATTTCATATAATTATTGATTATTTCATTGATATGGCATAATCATTTTTTTAGAATGCGGTCTCCTATTGCTTAGGATGATGTTACATCCAGCCTCCATGTATTAGATTTATCGTATCAAGATTAAGAGCTGGAAGGAAATGATTGTGACAAGAATCTGTACATCATCATACCTATTACACCACGAATTGAAAAACTTCAATGCATAAAATTATGATTTATCATATGGTAATCTCTTTTAATTTTGGTCATCATCCTAGCATAGGGTTTAAAACACAAAGTCTCATAATCAGACACATGTAGGGTAGTGTATTAAATTGTCATTTCAGATCGATTCTCACAAATCTTTGAAAATCAAACACGTACAGGGTTATCATTTTATGTCTTGATTTTTATGATTTTAACCTTGATATCATTTTGTTAGGAAAACAAATATTGAAATCAGGTAATGGTTGTAGAGAAGCATTGCATGATGATTTGGTTATCTTGGTGGTCACGTTTTTCGAAGTAACAGGATTTCGGAACTAGTTTCCATCATTGTGAAACTATGGTTACTGAAATTATGTGTAGGGTTTCAGTTCTCCTTTCAAATGAATTGGGATATGATTTAATATTTCAAACTATGCCATTTACATGGATTCCAATGCCATCTATATTCACACATCCCTTCATCCCGGACCCTAATCAAAATATTTGCAGAGTGGAAATGGCACCTCTTAATCGCTTTGAAATTTCAGGCCTTGAGTTGGTTGAATCTAACCCAGAAGAAGCCGCATTGTTTGAAAAAATAGGTTGGGGTTCATATTTTAAAGGTTTGAAAAAATAGGTTGGGGTTCGCTATGTCGCTGAAGGATGATGTAGCTCAAGTTGGGGATTTTCAGCTGATTCTGAATGAGGATATGATAGCTAAAGCTACTAAGATTCCCCAAATTGGTAAGTGTTGGTTCAAGGGTCAGAAAGTAAATAAGAAAAAGTGTGAAATGTTTCTCTTACCATTACCAAAGGATTTGGATCTTGGAAGAGTCGTTTCTGTTAAATTTTTGAAACCACAATGGAGAGCTTGTTTTGAGATTATAATTAGGTATGTTACCTATGATGGATTCTAATATCATGTACATTAATAGCATTTATGGTTTTTGATGGCCTTGAAAGGTAGCAAAAACAACTTCCCTTTCTTTCTACTTTAGAGTATTAGGAAAATGGCACATACTCTACAAACCATTGTTGGAGATATAGAACAAATTTTATTTCATCATGGTCTTCTTAAGATCCTATTTTAGTACCAGTTAAATCATCTGGGAAGATCTTGGGATGAATTTTTGACTGCAAATAATTTTCGGTTAACCCAGTATTGGCCTACTATGTGTCCTAAAACTTGTAGAAAACATAAACATTTTCCTCAAACTAAAGCCAATTCTAAGTCAAAATATGTTGAAACATCTGAATTGGGAGTACCTACAGAGGATAATCCAAAGCATACAACTGCAATAGAGTCCCTTCCTTTAAATATTGAAACCCCTGTAGTCTCAGCTTTATATGAGGATCCTCATACTATATCTTCAAATACAAGGGAAAAATTGAAAATAATAGACAAAGGAAAGGTGAAATTTGATAGTAAATCAAATTTATCAGAATTCCCCATTACAGGGTTAGGTTTTCATAGAATTCCCAGAAGCATGAAATATTCCACTTCAAAAGCACCTGTTCATGCCCAAGATCTGCCATTTATCAAAATTATAAGCAAAGAAGGGGATTATGGTTCAGTAAGGGTATCATCACATGAGTGTGAAGAAAAAATGAATGATCCTATTGTATCTCTGTATAATGATTATAATTAAAATCAATCCCCAGTTTTTCCAAATGATAGAGCAATCAAAATAGGATCTGCATTGGATAATGATTCCTCATCAGAGTAGATGCTGAGAAGTACCATGAAAACTATAAAATTAAGACAACAAATTGGGCAATTCAAAGGGAAATTGAAAAGATCTGAATCAAATTCCATTGTATTAGAGAATGAAGTACAAAACTTGAGGAGTTAATAACCTGGATTAAGCGATGGTAGGATTTGAAAGAGAAGAAATATAGGTTGAAAACTTTGAAAAGGTCTTGGATTATGGCTAACAAGAAGTTGTTGAAACATGAAGAGAAACATAAAATTGAAAACATTAAGTTAAAGGAAAAATTGTGTGAGGCTCGTCGAGTTATCAAACTGTTGCAGCTGCAACAATTTCCCAAAATTCTAAAAAAAAATTTGGGACCCTCGTTTCTATTTTTTTTTTGCTCAGCTTGTTTGGGATTGCGTGATGTTGCTGATGATTGTTCAAGAATTATATTTATGTCAATGTTGTTAATGTTGTTTTCTGGCTTACATTGATTTCTTACCTTGCTGTTGAAAGTTATTGAGACTATGAATCGGAAATGCAGTTAACTACGCATTCGCCATTGCGGAGACGCAGTTGAATGGCGATCCGATCCAAGGTATACTTGCCTCCAATGCGCTTTATTTTATTTTTCTTATTATGGGTGGCCTTATTGGAATACTTTTGGAACTATTTGTCTCTATAGCTTCCGCCATTGCGGACGACATATTGTGAGCCCCTTGATGGTTGTGTTGACATCTCCCGATTCCCGCCAGTTTGATTTCCAAGACCTTAGTCTTTTTAACTTCCGCCGTTGCGGCTCTAGAAGAGACTATGCTTTCGATTTAGCTTGATTTATGTTTGCCGCTTGGCCGATATTTTTCGCTTAAGTCATGTTTGTTTTACCTCCGATTTTGACTGGTCTGCGAGACTCATTGTCTTTGCGGTTTTCGTTGTTGCGGCGCTTCAACCAACTATTGGTCCAAGGTTTTAATCTAGTCGAGCTCTGATGCAAAGTGATTGTTTTTATGTCTCTTGATAATGCTTCGCTTGGCACTGTGGATCTAGTATTCGTTTCATCATTCGTCATTGTATAGATGCAGCTGACATGATCACCGATATCGTAGTCACTTTGCCACCCGGTGGTCATGTTTTTCCTGTCGATTGTTTGTTTTACCGAAATGTATATATTGGGGGTTTTGGGGTTTATTTTTCTATTATTATTCCTGCGAACCCATGCCTGCGCTGTCATTTTAATTTTGAATGGGACATCGTACTAGCTGTCGGTAGCTCATTCCTAGGTGGCGTCCCCATGGAAGTTTACGGTTTCTTCTTTTCAACTGCACAGGCTCTTTGCGAAGTAGGCCATTCTTCTTTCTACCCTTTCCTTTGAATCTTGAACTAGGGTTTTGGTTCTTGGTTAGTTCCCACCTCCGCGGTTAATGAGCACTTAGGTTTATGGTTTTAGCGGTATATATATAGTTCAGCTCACCAAAATGGTCGTCCAGGGGGGAGGTTTTGTTTTCTTAATGATTAATTTTGGTGTCGTTATGATTTTGAAAACCTCATCGGGATGTTTGGGAAATTGGTGCAAATGAGCGTTACGCTGTCTGTGTTGATGTATATGTAACTTCGGAACGTATTCTTCTATGTATCTTATGTATTGTAACTCGATGTTTATTCTGGGATATTTCTATTATGTATTTGAGTCATGTTTTCATGCCCCAATATTCCGATCGGGAGGATTAATAATGTAAACAAGTCATATCAAGTCATTAGGTAAGTCCCCACAGTTTCAGGGCACTTGAGTTATTATACACTAATTAAGGTGTAGGCTCGAGTAGTAATCATTAGGTTGAGCCTACGTGTGAAAAGGAAATTCAAGTGAATGGATGAATATAAATAGAGAGTGAGAGTCTCTCTATTTATCACATTGTGGAAATACTTCACTTGCTCTCCCAAGTGTGGCGCACTACTGAAGAAGGAAATTTTGGGAGTAGACAGAAGACAGAAGAATACTGTTATTTTGGGAGATCTCTTACTGTTTTGGTGTTGATTCTATCTTAGAGGAAGTTGCGGAGTTTTCTCTTTTATGGTTTCCCCAAGGAAAACTCTTTGTGTCTCTTGTCTCTTGTGATGTGCTTATGTTTTATTGCTGTACTTGTTATTCTCTCAGTGAAAAGATCCTAAGATCTTAATGCTAGCTTAATGTGATGAAAAACTAACATGGTATCAGAGCTAACCTGAGAAGAAGACATTGTGAAGCTACAAAAACTAGGGATTCCTAGTTTGTGGATCTTCCTCCACAAATTTTTGGCAAAATTATGCTAGGATGACTCTCCATTGAAGGGTGCATCTTTATGTCGATGTGGAATTCAATTTCAAGCATTTTCAGTTTCGATGTGGAAATTAGGGCTTTCCACAGAAGAGGAATTTTTTGAGTGAGACCTACATAGGATTTTTATCCTCACCAAAACCAAAGTTTAGAGACCTGGATCAAGAAATTTGGTTGGGTGAAACTACAGGAAAGTCAAACCCTAGTTTGACCCTGAGCTAGGAGAAACCCTAAATACTAAAACTCCTAAGTTTTGGTACAGTCGTTATATTCTGAGATTGTCGAAGTCTCAGAAGCTGAAAATTGCAGGGGCCGTAGATAAAGTCCTGATGAATCCTGTGTCAAAAAATAAGACTCATATTCACTGTACTCCAGGAGATACGATCTCTCCAATTTAGGGTTCTAGCCTCTTCCAGAATTCATCCCTAAACAGGACATCTGGGGATATCTGCAATATCTTGAGCTACAGAGGTCCAAATGGAATTAATGAAGATGTTCCAGAAAGGGCACAGAATTTAAATTTGGTGATCTGAATATCATACTCAGAAGATGAACCAGTGACACGTGGCATGCCGTACAACTTCGCTGTTCTGAACAGTCTTGTAACATGTCACCTTGGGAAAATGATCATAAATACCAAATGGTGAAACCAATTCTGATGAAACCTATGGTGTTGGATCAGGTACATGTGAGGTTACCTCAGTGAGAAATTTTAGACACAGAGGATCAGGAATTTCGGAGATATCACAAAAACAGTAACAGGAATTTATGCAGAAGAAATCAGAAAATTAGGGCTTCCTGTTTTGGGAGCTTCCCTCCACTGTTTTCAGAAAAGGAGTACATTGGACAGATCCATTTGAAGAGATCAATCTTTTTGTCCAATCAAATCTGAAAGATTCCAAGTTTTGAAAATTAGGGTTTCTGTGACAAACCCTAGATCAACGAACTTTGGGACAAGGACAGACACCTCAAATCGGTAAGATCTAATCCTTTGCTATTTCCATTTGAGGTTCTCATTTCAATATGATATATCACATTAGCTTGGTGACAAGATTTGGGAAGTTGACAAATTCCAATCATAGAAGTATTTGATCTCTCTGAATAAAATGGATTGGACACCTACATGAGTATAGAGGTTCCAGTTTCAGAGGGAAACGAGGCTAGAAACCTTTCATAAGAAGAACTTGGTCAAGGCCAAAGAAGACATCATGCTCATGCTGCAGAGGATGATGAACCATCCAGAAAGAGATCTAGATATGAAAGTGAATATTCTTCAAGTGAGGATGAATATGTTCTGATATCAGCTCTCATAGGTAACATTACTCATGGAAGTGATGATTGGCTTATAGACAGTGGGGCTTCCAAACATATGACAGGATTCAAGGAATCCTTTGTAAGACTATCAGAACATGAATCACCTCACAAGGTGAAACTAGGAGATAACTACCAATATCCAATAAAAGGTAGTGGGGAATCTTCATACAAGCTAGACTCTGGTAAGTCTCTAACAATGAAAGAAGTATTGTTTGTTCCAGGACTCAAGAAGAACCTTCTCTCCATTTCAGCATTGATACAAAAGGAATGCGGGTTGTATTCATAGATGGCCAAGTAATTATGTGGCCAAAATGAAAGACTATCGATGATGCGGTAGTGATTGGAGAATAAGAAGGCTTGTACAAATTGAAGGTCCATCCAGAACAAGCCTTGATCCATGACACGGTAGAGCCAAATGAGCTTTGGCATAGAAGGCTTGCACATGTGCATTACAGAGCACTACCTATTGCAAGCAAAGCTGTTGAAGGTCTTCCAAAATTTCAAGATATTTGAAGGGAAAAACAAAAATTAGAATATGACCTAAAGAAACCGGTTGAAGAATGTGAAGATCCAGAATGCAGAGACCATGCAGCCATAAGAGTCTCTCAAATCAAGAACAACTTGAAGTGGTAAAAGAAAAAGTGAAGAATGCAGAAGTGATGATGGCCACCTTGAATGGCCTCCCAGGATCATGGAATTCATTCATTCAAGGAATGTGTTCCAGAAGGAAGTGATTACTTTCAGCAGACTCCGTGAAGAAGAAGAAGCTTGAGAAGAGAAGATGGGAGCAACTGAAGCTCTTACCATCCAAAGAAGATCCCTCAAGCAATGAGGAATATGAAGAACTCAACTCTTGAAGAACTTCTTATCCACCTTAGCTTTTGGATAAGAAACGATGCTATTATGAATGAAGAAGATGATGAAGCTAAAGGCTCAAGAAGGAGTCTACCCTAGAAACAAATAAAGATAAGTATTCAATTGTCATTTCATTATATTATTTTGTTATGCATTTGTTTATATTCAGTTATTGTAATATGCATGATAGGATGTTTGCATTAATGACAGAATACTAATAATATTCATGTGATGGGTAAGTAGCTCATGGG
>LPNX010956438.1:112326-162108 GCA_001517045.1 Pseudotsuga menziesii | reverse complement strand
GTAGCATGAGGCTTCTCATGAAGAGAAGGCATAGTCTACAAAGAAACATTTACAGCTAATAGAAGTGAAGTCACATGACATGCATAATCATGTGTGCAATTGAAAGAAGGCCTTGTATGAGTTTAGAAGACACCCATGGGATAACACATACATGATGAGCTTGATGAATATCTTATCCTTTGCTACAAGGTTGATAGAGGATCTTAGTATCCAGTAATCCTAGATGGATACTACTTGTCACTCCAGTACAGAATGTTTCAGTGCATAGAGTATGGAAGACAGAGGGAGTATGATGCTCCGCTTCAGAGGGAATGATTGCAGAAGATCCTGAGGTTTGACACGGTACGACAGGATGGGCAGATTACTGATGATTCTAGGCTTTAATGAGAGTAAAGCGGATTCCAACCTTTGATCCAAGGTTGAAGATGGAAGACCAGTGATGCTCCTATTATGTGTCGATGCACTACTGTTCTAGGTATGGAGGTGTGGCAGAGTACAGATGGGATCTTCCTTGGACAAGGGAAGTATGAAGTAGAGATCCTGAAGAGGTTTGGGATGATGGACTAGAAGGCAATGGCCACACCTATGGCATCGAACATGAAGCTATTGAGTGATGCTTCGTCAGAGTCAGTTGATGCTACGATGTATCGTCAGATGATTGGGTCATTGATGTACCTGACGAATACGAGACCAGACATTTTCTTTGCTGTGAACACCCTGAGTTAGTACTTGATAGATCCGAGAAGTGTTCACTTGACAGCTACAAGCATATTTTGAGGTACCTGAAGGGTACAATTTATTATGGGATCAAGTACGATGTGAATCAGAAGATTAAACTGGAGGGTTATGTTAATTTAGATTGGGCAGGAAGTGCCGTCGACAAGAAGAGTACTTCGGGATGTTGCTTCAGTATGGGATCAGGTGTGATCTCTTGGTTTAGTATGAAGCAATCCTGTGTGGCACTTAGTTCAAGTACTTCAGAGAGAGACTTGGTGTTCTCCAGATCGAGGCTTCCTCCCAGAGAAAGTGATGAGACCCATAGCCATTCTGACATGGTGAGAGGATTGGTTCCTTCCATGGTCAGATGTAAGGGTTGAGCCATTCTGTCATGGTGAGAGGATTGGTTCCTTCCATGTCCGATATGAGTGTTGAGATCCATAGCCATTCTGACGAGTAGGTCAGATATAAGGGCTGAGCCATTCTGTCATGGTGGTAGGGTTGCTCCCTTCCATGTCAGATATGAGTGCTGGCCATTCTGTCGAGTAGGACAGACGTAAGAGCAATTGCCATTCTAGGAATGGAGGAACCTGGTCAGTTACTAGGAACACTCAGTGTAAGAAGTGAGTAGCCATTCTGATGTGATAGAGGGATGTGTTCCCACTTGATCAGATGTAAGGGATGAACCATTCTGTTCATGGCTAAAGGATTAAGTTCCTTCCATTTCATATGTGAGTGTTGGCCATTTCGACAAGCAGGTCGGATGTAAGGGCAACTTCCATTCTCTAGGAGAATGGAGGCGCCTGGTCAGTTACCAGGTAGCTCAGTCGAGGAGGACTAGGGGGCATTCTGATATGATTGCTGGGATGTGTTCCCCTCATGATAAGATATGAGTGCATTCCCTTCCATCATTGTGAGTAGGATGTGTTCCCGCCTGGATGGATGTAAGTGCTGAGCCTTGTCATAGATGATAGTAGGTGTGTCCTATTATGCTGGTGACTGTAAGTGTTGTGCCATTTCACAGATGATAGTAGGTGTGTCCTATCATGCTGGTGACTGTAAGTACAGTGCCTTTTCACAGATGGTAGTAGGTGTGTCCTACCATGCTGGTGATTGTAAGTGCTGAGCCTTTCCACAGATGGTAGTAGGTGTGTCCTACCATGTTGGTGGATGTGAGCGCTGTGCCTTTTCACAGATGATAGTAGGTGTGTCCTATCATGCTGGGGGTTGTAAGTGCTGATCCATTTCACAGATGATAGTAGGTGTGTCCTATCATGCTGGTGAATGTGAGTGCTGGGCCTTTCTGATGGGATTGTAGTTTACTACATGATCATATTTGAGTGCTGGGCGTGCCTTTCTGATGAGCAGGTCAGATGTAAGTGCTGGGCGAAGACCTACATGAGGGTAGGCCTACAACCAGCATGAAAAAGGGCCGGCTCTGTAGAACTTCCTATGACGAGAATAATCATGAGATAGCACCAGTGTTGATCCAGATCGAGTGATGATCCAGATCCAGTAATGATGATCCAGCAGTGATGATCCAGATCGAGTGATGATCCAAATCCAGTCCAGTGGTGTTGATCTAGATCCAGTGATGATGTTCTATATTGATCTAGATCAAGAGATGATCCAGATCCAGTGATGTTGTTCTATGTTGATCCAGATCCAGTGAAGATGAATTGAAGACGAAGATGACTTGAAGATGAGATGATCCAGCTGATATAGAGAAGAAGACCAGTGCTGAAAATTGTGTCGAAAGAATACCTTCCTAGTTAAGAGGGAGTGTTGATGTATATGTAACTTCAGAATGTATTCTTCTATGTATCTTATGTATTGTAACCCGATGTTTATTCCGGGATATTTCTATTATGTATTTGAGTCATGTTGTCATGCCCCGATGTTCCGATCGGGAGGATTAATAATGTAAACAAGTCATATCAAGTCATTAGGTAAGTCCCCATAGTTTTAGGGCACTTGAGTTATTATACACTAATTAAGGTGTAGGCTCGAGTAGTAATCATTAGGTTGAGCCTATGTGTGAAAAGGAAATTCAAGTGAACGGATGAATATAAATAGAGAGTGAGAGTCTCTCTATTTATCACATTGTGGAAATACTTCACTTGTTCTCCCAAGTGTGGCGCACTACTGAAGAAGGAAATTTTGGGAGTAGACAGAAGACAGAAGACTACTACTATTTTGGGAGATGTCTTACTGTTTTGGTGTTGATTCTATCTTAGAGGAAGTTGCAGGGTTTTCTCCTTTATGGTTTCCCCGAGGAAAACTCTTTGTGTCTCTTGTCTCTTGTGATGTGCTTATGTTTTATTGTTGTACTTGTTATTCTCTCAGTGAAAAGATCCTAAGATCTTAATGCTAGCTTAATGTGATGAAAAACTAACAGTCTGCACCAGTTCTCTCCAGTCTGTGTATGGTCATCTAGGGGGAGATGGGTTTCCTTTTCATTTGCCAAGAGAAGGCATTTTCTTGTTTTATTTTGAAGTGCCGAGAGTTTGGTTTTCTAGTCTTTTGGGTCACTTGCCTGTGTGGGACTAAGGTAGTGGTTTTTGAGGTTGCACCTCGTTTAAGACGAGAGTGGCAGTAGGACGATTTACTCTAGAATCATGGCACCGAGGGAGTAGTTTGAGACTTCTTTCTTTGACCAGAATATTTTTTCCTTCATTGTTAGCGAAGCCATAATGTTATTGATTGATCATGCACGTTGTTAGTTATGTGGAGGATATAGTTTTATAGACTTATGTTAGGCATAAATGCTTGGTAGTTGAATTTATTGCTGTATGTTACATAGATTCAATCATGACTAGCATGACCAAGGTAAATGCTCATGTAGTTTTTTTTCATTCTTTGAATATTAGTTGAATGGCTCAACAGGACCTAAAATATTTGTGTGTATGGAAGGGTGATCTTTCTGAATACGAGATGTCTAAAAGGAAGAAAAAGAAATCCCCTATAGTGGAAGAGGAACCCGATGTTGAAGATGTCACAAAGGTTGAATATATTTATGAAGAAACTAGATGCATCATAGGTGTGGAACCTAAATATAAGTGGGGGGGAATCTACAGATTGATAACACATCATGAAGTACCTAACACGGGTTTTGAGGAAGAAACCATATATGCAAATATTGAATGATCTGCTTTGATGAGGATTGCTACCAGATTTGAGCTTTTCCCATGCTCAGAGGTAATTGGATGGATTATGCCTAGGGTAGACGTAACTACCATGATTTTTTCCAACATTGAAAAATAGGGTTATGCTGCTTATAGCCCTGGTTATGTATCACTAGCCTACCACTTACCGGAAGCCTAGGTTTACTTGACTGAGGATTGGCTAAAGGAAATCAATCTTGACCTAGTTGAGACATTGAAAAGAATGCTGGTACTTAGCAAGAGTTTCAAAACTAGACCATCATGGGAATATGACATGGCCACCTTAAGAACCCCTTATAGGTCCATTTCCTTGATGATAAACATGATATTTGGGAGCGCTCACGGTAAAATTTTTAAGTTGGGGTGGGTTCCTATCATCTTTTACATTGCCACCCAAGGGACTATGCTCAACTGGGTGAACATTGTATCAAACAGTCTCTCAACCCGGATTGTTTTAGCCTTGGGAGGGGTGTCCCAGAAAAAATCGAAGTTCTACATGAGCTCCATACTAATTGATTGCATACTGTGCAACCAACCTTTCCCAAACCTGAGGTGTATTTGGGACCGAGATAGAACACCAGTATACTTAGCCTACAAACCACTATGGGTGCATAAGTACTATAGTCATTATAGAGAAGTGTGTGAGCACTTCATTATGCCATTATATACAATATTTTTCTTAAAAGAATGCAACTGCATGTCTGAAGAAGCGTTGCAATTCATTGAAGAATATGTTGATTACTACTTAACCAAGGATGGACTATATATTAGAATGTATGGCTGCTCTAGAGCACCTTCACTGCTTCCAAAATATGCCACTGATTATGTGGTACACAAGGAGGCAGTTAGGCAGGTCTTCTTGGAGGGCATAGGGAGTTTTTTATTTGAACATAAAAAGGCAACTTATCCTCCCTTACTATTCAGGTTGGGAAGTTATAAGTTCTCAAGAGTTAAGAAAGCTAATGAGTTTGTAGAAGAAGTAGAGAAATTTAATTTTGGGGAAATAAATTTCCATAGGAATGATTCCAGGAATAAAGTGGCAGAACACTATAAGGAAGCAAATGTACATTTTGAGTATACGAGCCACTGGGACAAAGATGAATCAATTTTTTGAAATGCAGAAAACATAACTGCATTAAAAAGAAGATTCAAAAAGAATATCACCACCAAAGGCGGGAAAGGGAAATATTTACATAAGAAAGCAAAGGAGGAGGAGGCTAGGAAAAGGGATGAAGATGCTAGGAGACTAGCACAGGAAGCCGAAGGTTGGCTTAAAAGTGAGGAGGAAGAAAAGAGGAAAGCTGAAAAGGAAGCATATATAAGTGCAGAAGAAGCTACTAGGAGTGAAGAAGAAGAAAGGAAAAGGAAAATGGGTGAGGAACTCAGGAAGTAGGAAGCAGAGAGACTAAAACTGACGGGGTCCATGACAGAGAAACAAGCTTCTGATACTGTAGACATTCAGGTTCAGGATCTGGGTAATCCTGATTCTCAAGACCCTGAGGTAGCTGCTAGCAAAACATTAGGACAGGTTGTTGTTTCTAGTCTAAGACTGATCCCTTTCGAACAAAAGAAGGGGAAGAGGTTCCAAACTTCAATACTATTTTTTATGACAGGGAAATGAGAAGAATTGTAAAGAGGACCGAGAGGAAAATTGAGACTGGAGGGCAGTCAGGAAAAATGATAAATGATACAACCATGGTGCATGGAACAGAAAAGGACCCAAGGTTCACTATCCGAGCTGGAGTAGCATTGATCCATGCTTCTAAGGACAATGTATATCGGATAATGACTGACCTTGAACAGTCAAGGAAATATGCTGCCCAACTAAAAGATACGCTAAGAAGGGAGAGAGAGGAAAGTAATAAATTGAAAAGGAAGTTTTAAGACATGCAACATGAAATAAAGTCTTCAAAAGAAGATCTCAAGTCCCTCCAAGTAGAGAAAATGTCTTTGGAGGTTTCCCAGGAAAGTCTAGCAAAATTACAGCAAGAATGTTAGGGGCTAATAACAGAAAAGGATGGGTTAAAAACGGTATGTGAAAATTTTCGTGCAGAAAAGGATGAGCTGCTAAGTAAGATAGGGGAGCTAGACTTATAGAAAGCTACTTTGGAGGAGTCAGAGAGGCTATCTCAGGTGCAAGCAACAAAGCTCAAAGAACAAGTTGCTTCATTAGCAGCAGCTCTGGGAGAAGCTAGGGGATAGCAGGCCAACATCCAGCCTTTCAAAGAACATGTTTTATCACAGAGGAGTAAAATGCACAAGATGCAAGTATCGATAGAGGAAGAGAGGTGAAAGGTTTTGCAGTTTGATAATAGACTAGAAGAAATTTTGGAAACTTCTTCATATTTCATGGACAGATCACAGGACATTTTAAAAGTCTTGACAGGGAGAATAGTAAGACTAGAGGCCAATGAGGAAATCCCTACAGACCTACCAGCAAAATATCAACAAGGCATGAAATAAGACTATGACCTATTAGAGTTTACCATAAACATAGCTGAAGAATTCAAGAAGGATGTGAGGAAGACAAAGGGAGATTGTATGGAGTTTTGTAGGATTTTGATCACTTACAACCATTGCCAGGTTGCTGCTGAGCAAATAATGGACACATTTCTAGACCACGACCTATTTATGGAGATGTTGTAGAATAGATATCAAGAGGATGAACAAAGAATTCTGCAGATTAAGGCCCTAGATGAGCAGATTTTGAGAGATGAGGTAGGTCATTTGGCAGTCAGTGTCCAATTGCTAGAAGATCAACTATGCTTGAACTCAGCTAGGATCGAAATAATAAGAAATCAGGCTGCTAAATTTGAAATCAATATTTGTTTTCTCGAACCTTCTGAGTTTGAAAACATTGGCTCAGAAGCTTTAGCATGGAAGAAGTTCTTGAACAGTCAAGCGGGGCCCTCCACCTAAGTGATTTATTAGTTTGTTTAATTGTAATTGTAAATCATATAAGCACTAAATGTGAGAAAATTGTCAGAGGTGAAGCATTGGGGAAGCCCAAGAGCCATTTGGGGGCAGCCCAATAGTTTTTATTTTGTATAAATATAGGAGAATTATATAGAAGAGGGGTTTTTTCCCAGCGAGATTTGTAAACTACTTGTTGTAAGAGGAACTACTTCGTTTTGCAATAATAAAATTACAATTTTGCCTGTTGGAGAAAGTGCTGTGTGGAATGTTCAAATGTGATGAAATGAACAATGTTGAAGGGGAACAATTTCATTTTCAGTTGTGTTTCATTAACTGTGAGATCATTCTAACTTTCTGAATCTATGTTCTTATATGAATGTTCTCTGGTTTATTTTGTGATAATTTCCACCATGAGTAATGAATGTTTTAACAAACAATGAGCTATCTTGTTGTGCATATATTTATTCATGTTTATGTGTTTTGATTTTAAGAACAACTATCTGTGATTTATCTTAACATATGAGTAGTAATACATTACCCATTAATTGATAATATTGCTCCCTAGGGTCAGCTTAGTTAATCTTGTTTTCAGTTGTGTGTGATTTAGATGCGAGAGAGTCTAAGACGAGAGGTAAGAACTTGCGCATCACATTGTGACCACTCCTCATATTTTTTATCAATCTGATTTTTAGATAGGTACTTGTATATCATACTTAAAGTCAAAAATACAAAAATATACACTGTGGACCAGGCCGCAATCGGTAAAACCCTTTGTTTTTGTTACTTGACCTACAGTAGCCGGACCGCAAACTGGACGGCTTCCCTACACCAAACAGTCATGAGCTAGTTGGGAACATTGACTGGGGAGAAACCCTTACTGTTGTTTCCTTCGAATTCTGAGGCCTCAACAGTTTCTAGCGCTAGAAGGAGGGCCACCAGTGCATGGATTTCTGGGGAAATTCATTTCCTTGAAGTTACTCCACCAGTGATAGTTTTGAAAGCAGTTTATTTCCTGATCCAAATACTGAAGAGAATAGACAACATTTGTTTTCTGCAGACAACCAATTAGTTAATGATCTGAGAAGACACACACGGGCCTATGTAAAGAGTATTGGAGGATTACCCACTATCCCTGATTTACCTTGAAGAGAGTACAAGAAAAAATATCTTCCCATCTTGGAAGATTTAGTGTTGGTTTGCGATTTGGAAGAGTTAGTGGAAGTAGCATTACAAGAAGTTGTTCAGCCTTTGAATCAAGTAGGCCCAAACACACCTTACTATTCTCTGGTGCATACTCCCATTCCCTCACCTCCTCATTCTCCACCCAGACTCATGGCAGGCATTAATGCAAATCAGCCACCTAACCCACCAAATCCACCACCCGCTTGGAAAGCCAGATCACCCCTGAACTTAACACCTCCATTGCATGACTTACCTCAAGCCTTTGAGAAGATGCTGCCCAATTTTGATCCAAAGGAGAAGATGTTAGTAGATGACCATTTACAAAGTTTCTATTTGGAAATAGAAGGATTAAGGGCCGGGGAACATGAGGATGTAGTTTGTAGACTTTTTCCACATACCCTTAAAGGAGCAGCAACATCATGGTATTTTGGTTTGCCTGTAAACTCTATCCCAGACTGGGATACCTTTGAAAGGATTTTCAAAAGTAAATATGCAACCCAAAAGACACACACAACACTAATGAAAGGTTTGGGTGCTTTAAAAAAAGAAAGAAAAGAGAAGGTACACAATTTTACTCAAATATTTTCTACTTACCTTAAGAACTTCTCTGCAACTGATAAGCCCCCTGACAAGGTTATGATTGAGTATTGTACCTCAGATTTAGGTCCTGACTTGGATATGTTCGCAAAATCTCAAGTTAATCCTGCATTATTAGAAACTTATGAAGAAGCAAAAAGAGTAGAGGCTGAAAAGGAAAGTATATAAGATTATCCTGAGTATTCTGGAGAAAAAAATTTCGGGAAGAAAACCTTATTGTTGTCTAAGCCTAAAGAGGAGCAATCACATGATTTTGAGGGGATGTTAAAAATGATGCAAAATATTTCCAACAAAATAATAGATCTAGAGAAAGAAAAGGAGGCTCAGAAAGCATATAAGCCTTATTATAAGAAAAGAGAGGATAACAACCAACCCAAGCCTCCTCCATACGGTTCGGCATCAATGAATCTAACAGAGGTGGGGATGGATAATTTTTGTACTTTTCACCAACAACCCCATTCTGAAAATAATTGTCCTCAATGGATAAATTCAATGACATTTGCGATGAATCAGCTGTTGGATTCTAAATTAACCGAGGACAGTGATGAAGAGGAAAAAGGTAGTAAGACTTCAGAAAAACAAGAAAATGATACCATGTTTTTATGGTAGTGTGTCTCGATTTTTGATATAGAAAAAAGTACTCTGAAACCTAAGAGTATACTATAAATTTAAATGACAACAAAAGGCCTGGATTTGGTAAATAAAGACAATTCAATGCTCTCAAAGATTAAGAAGTTGCAAGAGAATGTCAGGAAACAACCAAAGAACAATGTTGATGGCAAAGTACCTGAAATCACCACTATCAGCCAAGATCTGAAGCAAATAAACAAGCTTGTTAAGCCTATGGAAGACCAAGTAGGTGATGACAAAGAAAATATTAAAAGGCCTGAAGAACCATAGGGAGAGATACCCACCAAAAACCAACCTGTGGAGGAAGATGTCAAATCAATTAGGGAAGGGGAAACTAGGTTTAAAACTTCACCTTTCCTTTTGACTTTGGAAATTTTAAGCCATAAGGTGCATAATTGTTTGGTAGATTTGGGATCATCAGTGAATGTTATGCCACTCGCTATTTGTAAAATAATCAATGGGCAACCAAAACCTATTGCTTGGGAAGTTACTCAATTAGACAGAACTAATGTCCAAGTAGTTGGGGAAATGGAGAATGTCCTCATTTGTTTGTACACAAATGAAAATATATGTCAATATATCGATATTGTGGTGGCAGATATCCTTGATGGTTATGGACTCACTTTGAACCGAGACTGGTCCACGAGGTTAAAGGGGTATTTTGCTTCAGATTGGTCACATTTATGGTTGCCTCATAAAGGAGTCCAAAATCAGATCAAAATTTTAAGGGATCCTTACATGAAACACACTATCACTAAGTTGGAAAAAGGAACTGAATCAACAAATTCTATTTTGGGGAATTATCTAATGGAGCTTGAACTAAGACATCTTGCATCAGAGGAAGCCAACAATATGACTGACACTCAGCTCGATCTCCTTCAATGTTCACGGGCTAATGGGATTGATGGTAAATTGATAGATGTATTTTTTATTTCAAAAATAACAGAATTAGGTAATGGTTAGGTATTTCACATCTCCAATCGAGCCTAGCCCCTTGACTCATAAGTTTATAGATCTATAGGGGTGGACAGAGAACTGATCAAGTAGTGGTTTAGTTCTCAAATTTTACTGTTGGTTTTTGCTTTTGATAACCTTGTACATAAATAATTTGATGCAATTTTTTTTTTCATTTTGATTTGCCACTGTTGTTTCTAGTTACTTTTGGTTTGTTTTGGAATAAAAGAGGCAAAATTTTGGTTGCATGGAAAGCATCATGGTTCTCAATTAACTGAAATCTTTGGGATAGACTGTGCATTCTTGGTTGAACTAATAGAATTTATTCTAGTGAGTAGTTTTCCTAAATGGCTATGAACTCATTGAAGTCCTGCTTAACCCCTGAAATTAACTCAGAATCAAGAGGTCTAAAATACTATTTCAAGGCTCCATCCATTTCACATCTAAAGTGTCCTAGGGGGTGACAGGAAAGGAACCACAAAAAGGAATCAAGGTAAACAATTTATTGTATAAAAATGATCCCATGCAAGATTTAAAATCCTAGAGGCTAATAAGAGTCAAAATTCCTAAAAGAAGCAATACAAGTCAAAGCAAAGTATCAATACATGTAAATACAAAATTGCCAAAAGTTCTTCTCCGTCCGTGAGCTGAAAAGTAAATACATCTCTCACACAAAAGGACACTATGGATAGAAGATCCTGAATAAACTTCAGAAAGAAAGGCACATGGAAGACTCATAAGAACAAAAGGTTCAAAAGGCACAAAAGTGCAGATGGCATGGGAATGAGGAACAAATGAATATTTATGTTTACCATATGTTACGATCCTGTGGTGTTCAAGCAGGAAATTACCCAAAGACCAAGGTAAAATAAAACTCACCTACTAAAGCCTCCAAAGAGTTATCCAGACCTTCAATATTTTGGTGTTCCCATTTCCAAAAGAATGGACTGTCATCAATGATTTAAATGCATGTGTTTGCCATGATAGGAATACAAGCACCTAGAAGAATTCAACCTATGAGTTTAATGATTAAAAAATATTTTACTGAGAGAAGAGTTGATTCAGAAATCTGGGGTTCACCAGGTAGTCACCAATTGTTGCAGCTGCAACAATTTCCCAAAATTCTAAAAAGAATTTTGGGACCCTCCTTTCAATTTTGTTTTGCTCAGCTTGTTTGGGTTTGCTTGATGTTGCTGATGATTGTTCAAGAATTGTCTTTATGCCAATGCTGTTAATGTTGTTTTTCGAGTTACATTGATTTCTTACCCTGCCGTCTGAAGTTGTTGAGACTATGAATTGGAAATGCAGTTAACTATGCATCCATCGTTGTGGAGATGCAGTTGAATGACGATCCGATCCAAGGTAAACTTGCCTCCGATGCGCTTTATTTTATTTTTCTTATTATCGGTGGCCTTATTGGAATACCTTCGGAACTCTTTGTGTCTATAGCTTCCGCCGTTGCGGATGACATATTGCGAGCCCCTTGATGGTTGTGTTGACCTCTCCTGATTCCTACCAGTTTGATTTGCAAGACCTTAGTCTTTTTAACTTCCGGCATTGAGGCTCTAGAAGAGACTATGCTTCTGATTTAGCTTGATTTATTTTTGGTGCTTGGCCGATCCTTTTCGTTTAAGTCATGTTTTTTTTACCTCTGATTTTGACTGGTCTGCGAGACTCGTTGTCTTTGCGGTTTCCGCTGTTGCAATGCTTAAACCAACTATTGGTCCGAGGTTTTAATCTAGTCGAACTCTGATGTGAAGTGATTATTTTTATGTCTCTTGCCAATGCTTCACTTGGCACTGCGGATCTTCTAGTCATTTCATCATTCACCGTTGCGGAGATGCAGCTGACATGATCACCGATCCTGTAGTCACTTTGCCGCCCAATGGCCATGTTTTTCCCGCTGATTGTTTGTTTTACCAGGATGTATATATTGGGGGTTTTGGGGTTTATTTTTCTATTATTATTCTTATGAACCTGTGCCTGCGCTATCATTTTCATTTCAAATGGGACATTGTACTCGATGTTGGTATATCATTCCTAGGTGGCACCCCCATGGAAGTTTGCGGTTTCTTCTTGTCAACTGTACAGGCTCTTTGCCAGGTAGGCCATTCTTCTTTCTACCCTTTCCTTTGAATATCAAACTAGGGTTGTGGTTCTTGGTTAGTTCCTACCTCCGCAGTTAATGAGCACTTAGGTTTACATTTTTAGCGGTATATATATAGTTCATCTCACTAGAATGGCCGTCCAGGGGGGGATTTTTGTTTTCTTAACGATAAATTTCGGTGCCATTATGAGTTTGAAAGCCTCATCGGGCTATTTGGGAAACTGGTGCAAATGAGCATTATGTTGTCTGCACCAGTTCTCTCCAGTCTGTGTATGGCCGTCTGGGGGGAGATGGTTCCCTTTTCATTTGCCAAGAGAGGGTGTTTTCTTGTTTTATTTTGAAGTGTCGAGAGTTTGGTTTTCCAGTATTTTGGGTCGCTTGCCTGTGTGGGACTAGGGTAGTGGTTTTTGAGGTTGCACCTCATTTAAGGTGAGAGTGGCAGTAGGAATATTTACTCTAGAATCATGGCACCAAGGGCATAGTTTGAGACTTTTTTCTTTGACTGAAAGATTTTTTCCTTCATTGTTAGCGAAGCCATAATGTTATTGTTTGATCACGCCTGTTGTTAGTCGTGGGCAGGATATAGTTTTACAGACTTATCTTGTGCATAAATGCTTGGTAGTTGAATTTACTGTTGTATGTTGCATATATTCAATCATGACTAGCATGACCGAGGTAAATGCTCATGTAGTTTTTTTTCATTCTTTGAATATACTTACGAAGACACCAGATGCATCACAGGTGTGGAACCTAGATATAAGTGGGGGGAAATCTACAGACCGATAACACATCATGAAGTACCTGACACAGGTTTTGAGGAAGAAACTATATATGAAAATAATGAGCGATCTGATTTGATGAGGATTGCTACCAGACCTGAGATTTTGCCATGCTCGGAGGTAATTGGATGGATTCTTCTCAGGGCAGACATAACTACCATGATTTTTTCCAACATTGACAAATAGGGTTATGTTGCTTATAGCCCTGGTTATGTATCACTAGCCTACCACTTATTGGAAGCCCAGGTTTACTTGACTGAATATTGGCTAAAGGAAATCAATATTGACCTAGTTGAGACATTGAAAAGAATGCTGGTACCTGGCAAGAGTTTCAGAACTAGATCATCAGGGGAATATGACACGACCACCTTAAGAACCCCTTATAGGTTCATTTCCTTGATGCTGAACATGTTATTTGGGAGAGCTCATGATAAAAGTTTTAGGTTGGGGTGGGTTCCTATCATATTTTACATTGCCACCCGAGGGACTGTGTTCAACTGGGAGAACATTGTATCAAACAGTCTCTCGGCCTGCATTGCTTTAGCCTTGGGAAGGGTGTCCCAGAAAAAATCGGAGTTCTAGATGAGCTCCATACTGATTGATTGCATACTATGCAACCAACCTTTCCCAAACTCGAGGTGTATTTGGGACTGAGATAGAACACCAGTATACTTAGCCTACAAACCACTATGGGTGCATAAGTACTATAGTCATTACAGAGAAGTGTGTGAGCACTTCATTATGCCATTATATACAATGATTTTCTTAAAAGAATGCAACTGCATGTCTAAAGAAGCATTGCAGGTCATTGAAGAATATGTTGATTACTACTTAACTGAGGATGGACTGTATATTAGAATGTATGGCTGCTCTAGAGAACCTTCACTGCTTCCAAAATATGCGACTGATTATGTGGTACACAAGGAGGCAATCAGGCAGGTCTTCTTGGATGGCATAGAGAGTTTTTTATTTGAACATAAAAAGGCAACTTATCCTCCCTTACCATTCAGGTTGGGAAGTTATAAGTTCTCAAGAGTTAAGAAAGTTGATGAGTTTGTAGAAGAACTAGAGAAATTTCATTTTGCGGAAATAAATTTCCATAGGAATGATTCCCGGAATAAAGTGGCAAAACACTGTAAGGAAGCAAATGTACATTTTGAGTATACAAGCAACTGGGACAAAGATGAATCAATTTTTTGAAATGTAGAAAACATAACTGCATTAAAAAGAAGATCACCACCAAAGGTGGGAAAGGGAAAGATGAACAGAAGAAAGTAGAGGAAGAGGAGGCTAGGAAAAGGGATGAAGATGCTAGGAGACTAGCACAGGAAGCCGAAAGTTGGCTTAAAAGTGAGGAGGAAAAAAATAGGAAAGTTGATCAGGAATCAGGTAGAAGTGTAGAAGAATTTTATAGGAGTGAAGAAGAAGAAAGGAAAAGGAAAATGGATGAGGAACTCAGGAAGCAGGAGCAAAGAGACTAAAACTAATCGTGTCCATGACAAAGCAACAAGCTTCTGATCCTGTAGACATTCAAGTTCAAGATTTGGGTAATCTTGATTCTCAAGACCGTGAGGTAGTTGCTAGCAACACATTAGGACAGGTTGTTGTTTCTAGTCTAAGACTGATCCCTTTCAAGCAAAACAAAGGGGAAGAGGTTCTGGACTTCAATGCTATTTTTTACGACAGGGAAATGAAAGGAATTGTAAAGAGGACCGAGAGGAAAATTGAGACTCGAGGGTAGTCAAGAAAAATGATAAATGATACAACCATGGTGCATGGAATAGACAAGGACCCAAGGTTCACTATCCGAGCTGGAGAATCATTGATCCATGCTTCTAAGGAAAATGTAGATCGGATAATGACTAATCTTGAACAGTCAAGGAAATTTGCTGCCCAACTAAAAGATACACTAAGAAGGGAGAGAGAGGAAAGTAATAAATTGAAAAGAAATTTTGAAGACATGCAACATGAAATAAAATCTTCAAAAGCAAAGCTCCAGTCCCTCCAAGTAGAGAAAAGGTCTTTGGAGGTTGCCAAGGAAAGTCTAGCAAAATTGCAGCAAGAATGTCAGGGGCTAATAACAGAAAAGGATGGGTTAAAAATGGTATGTGAAAATTTTCATGTAGAAAATCATGAGATACTAAGTAAGATAGGGGAGCTGGAGTTACAGAAAGCTACTTTGGAGGAGTCAGAGAGGCTATCTCAGGTGCAAGCAGTAGAGCTCAAAGAACAAGTTTCTTCATTAGCAGCAGCTCTGGGAGAAGCTAGGGAACAATAGGTCACCATCCATCCTTTCAAAGAACATGTTCTACCACAGAGGAGGAAAATGCACAAGATGGAAGTATCCATAGAGGAAGAGAGGTGCAAGGTTTTGCAGGTTGATAATAGACTAGAAGAAATTTTGGAAAGTTTTTCATATTTCATGGATAGATCGCAGGGCATTTTAGAAGTCCTGACAGGGAGAATAGCAAGACTAGAGGCCAATGAGGAAATCCCTGCAGACCTGCCAGCAAAAGATCGACAAGGCCTGAAACAAGACTATGACCTATTAGAGTTTGCCATAAACATAGCTGAAGAATTCAAGAAGGCTATGAGGAAGACAAAGGGAGCTTGTACAGAGTTTTGTAGGAGACTTTTGATCACTTACAACCATTTCCAGGTTGCTGCTGAGCAGAAAATGGAAAAATTTCTAGACCATGACCTGTTTATGGAGATGTTGCAGAATAGATATCAGGAGGATGAACAAAGAATTCAGCAGATCAAGGCCCTAGACGAGCATATTTTGAGAGATGAGGTAGCTCATTTGGCAGTCGCTGTCGATTTGCTAGAAGATCAACTACGCTTGAGCTCAGCTAGGATCGAAATAATAAGAAATCAGGCTTCTAAATTTGAAATCAATATTTGTTTTCTCGAACCTTCTGAGTTTGAAAACATTGGTTCAGAAGCTTTAGCATGGAAGAAGTTCTTGAACAGTCAAGCGGGGTTCTCCATGTAAGTGCTTTATTAGTTTGTTTAATTGTAATTGTAAATCATATAAGCATTAAATGTGAGAAAATTGTCAGAGGTGAAGCATTGGGGAAGCCCAAGAGTCATTTGGGGGCATCACAATAGTTTTTATTTTTTATAAATATAGGAGAATTAGATAGAAGAGGGGATTTTTCCCAATGAGATTTGTGAACTACTTGTTGTATGAGGAACTACTTTGTTTTGCAATAATAAAATTACAATTCTGCCTGTTGGAGAAAGTGTTGTGTGGAATGTTCACATGTGATGAAATGAACAATGTTGAAGGGGAACTATTTTGTTTTCAGCTGTGTTTCATTAACTGTGAGATCATTCTAAATTTCTAAACCTATGTTCTTATATGAATGTTCTCTAGTTTATTTTGTGATAATTTCCACCATGAGTAATGAATGTTTTAACAGATGACAAGCTATCTTGTTGTGCATATCTTTATTCATGTTTATGTGTTTTGATTTTAAGAAAAACTATCTATGATTTATCTTAACATATTAACAGTAATACATTACCCATTAATTGATAATATTGCTCCCTAGGGACAACTTAGTTAATCTTGTTTTCAGTTGTGTGTGATTTAGATGCGAGAGAGTCTAAGACGAGAGGTAAGAACCTGCGCATCACATTGTGACCACTCCTCGTATTCTTTATCAATATACATTTTAGATAGGCACTTGCATATCATACTTAAAGTCAAAAATATAAAAATATACACGGTAGACCAGGCCCCAACCGGTAAAACCCTTTGTGTTTGGTACTTGACCGACGGTAGCCGGACCGCAAATCGGATGGATTCCCTACACCAAATAGTCACGGGCTAGTTGGGAACATTGAATAGGGAGAATCCCTTGCTGTTGTTGCCTGGGAATTCCCAGGCCTCAACACAAACTAAGAAGTGTACCTTGAAATTTGTTATTACTATTGAGTTTTTTTTACAGAACATGTAATTAGCATGCCCACAGAATCATAGATTCTACGGGCATTGCACATCATTTAATTCAGTTTGTTATTTCAGTTTTGATATTTATTATAAAAAGCATACATGGTTAATCGATTTTGCAGGTGTCATGTGGATCCTAGAATTTGATGGTGTTCTTTTCATTTATTTTTCCAGCAAATGATGAAGTCGTTTCAAGCTCGAATGATCTATATGTCAAATAACAATTGCTATATGGACAAGTCAACATGTGAAGATGAGAAAGCAATTATTAATTTGACAATTCAGATGCCATGTGCACTACTGAAAAGGATGATAATTAATGTCCTAGATCCTATATGTTCGATCATTTAGACTCAATAGTTTATTTTTAGTTTGAGTTACATAGAATTAGGAAAGGCATTTATTGGTCCTTCTTATAAAACTATGAAAAATTGATTATGTAAGGGGGTCGATGGAGTATTGAAGAAAAGACTTATTGGAAATATAATTACAGTTTATGGTTATGATTACTTTACTAGATTTTTACCTTCATGGATGATTGTGACTAGAGTTCTCAAATTGGTATCATTGCTTGCTACTATTTTTGAAAACTTAATATATATATTTCAATATACTATTTTCTCACCATACATTTTATGAAATTATGTTGTGATATAATTGTATTTATTTCTGAAAATATACTATGTCTGCACAATATTGATGTTTGATTGAGAATATTACTAAGTTTTATTAATTGATATTTGTATTGATAATTGAGATTTGGTAATAATACATTTCATATTTATTTCTTATTTCATTTGTATTTTCTACAATGTTTTCATGAATGAATATAATCTTCTTATTCAAATATTCAGTATTGAGCATTAGTTATTGATTAATTGAGCATCATAGAATAAATTAAAGTAGTTCTCTATTTTAATTTTCTTTTGTTGTGCATATTCAACAAAGTGATTTTAGGATAATAATTTATATATTTTCATTTGAATTGTTATTGCTTACCTCTTTGTTAATTTAAATCATTAATTAATAACTAATTTAGTTTTCCAAGTTGGTCTCAGCTGAGAGAGGATAGTCACTTAGTTTTAATTCATAATTTTAGTTTGTTCTAGATAGTTATTAAATTAGATTTAATTAGATTATTTGGTTTTAAGTTAAAATTAGCTCTTCAGTTAAAAATTGAAAAACAAAACACCAAAACAATAGACTTTCATTAAGAAAGCAATTTTAGGATGATTTAAATTTAAAAACTGACATTAGGGTCAGATTATCTCTAGATTAACATAAGATACATTTTGTTGAGTTTTTATATTCTCCTTAAGAGGATAAATTAAGCTGGTAGCAGGAGACCATAACCTGCGAGATTTAGTTATTCGAAACACACCGAGGGCTGTTTTAAGTGCTTTGTGTGGACTATTTCTACTTAGTTGGGCCAAGTCAAAAAATCAAGCCAGCAAGTCCATACTTGGCTTGGTGTGGTCAAACCATCTAGATGAAAGAGTAGATAAGGATAAATAGAGATGCAAAGCAATCCATAGGCTTCATCCAACCTATTATCCCACTTAGCTTTCTGAACCACAGAATTTGGTTCATTTTCTAAAGCCATAGAATCTCTATAGAGTCCCTTACTATGCAATATAATTCCAATTTGGGATTTCCATTTGTAATAGTTCAAGGAAGTTAGGATCATATCTGAAGAAGAATCCATACTAAGAAGTTCAAGCACTCAATAATAAACTCTCTGTAACCTGCACAAATAAAACTAGGAGAAAATCGTGTAAGCTTAAAATAAGCTCTTCTTCAGAGAGGGATATTAGATTAGATGCGCTCTAATAGAGAGAACAAATATATACTCAACTCTGTTGAACTTGAACAACCTTGCAATATGATACCATGTAGAAATTGCATCTCTGATACCATTAGAAAAAGAGATTGAATGCAAAGAAAAAGCACATCAGATATATATTTCTACTCAAATAATTCTCACAAGTATGCACAAGAAAAATAGAGAGAAGAATAAGAGACTGAATACAAGAGAAGTGATCCGATATATTTCCAAGTATTATTGATCAACTAAATATATGATGAACCAATAATGAATTGAATTATTATTACAATAGTAATACATCGTTATAAAGGAAAATTGAGTTGGTGGAAGAAAACTCATGCTAGCTCATAAGTCAGACTTACCAATTATAATGACCACCCATAGGTGGCTAAAGAACCTCCCAAATTAGTTAAGGAGCTCATGAGTGAGTGATTTTTCATGAATGTGGAAAAACATGCTAATCCTAGAATATGGAGAGAAAATAATGGAGGATGGGTTGGAAACAAAAGTTATTAGTTTCTTAGTTGCCTAGCCTTGGCTTATCCACACAAATATAGAATAAAGCAAAATAAATACAGAATATGCAGTAAGCCACAGTTTCAAATTCTGATAGTCAATAAAGTAGACAATATCAAACCAAAATTAGGATAAAATCTCTCCTAGGGTATATATGGAATGTGTTTACCATTTGGTGCAAGTGGATGCTAACTATCTAGGCTAGTAGGTAGGAATTTAATAAAAAATGATTAAATATTTTTATCCTAAGTCTTAAGTAGGTTTATTATATTCCCACAAGTTTCAATTGTTTCTTCATGCATTTGTATTTCTTCTCACCTTTGTTGGTTCAGTATGCAAGTTCAAATGGCATCCATATGTTCTTACTTCCATTGTTGAAGAAATCAAGCACATGTTTTGGGAGCATGATTCACTTCTTCCCAAGAAGAATATTTCTCCAGACATACTCATTTAGTTTGGAGTGTATACAAATTTTGGTTTCTCTTTCATGTCCATTTTTTAGGGAGGATTTTCCCCATGTCCAGTTTTTAGGGAGGTTTTTCCTCTTTCTTGAGTTAATATGGATCAATAATTTAAAGGGTGACCATAAGCCTTGTTTCTTGGGCCCTCAGTAATTCCTCACAACCAGTTTGGATTAAGGGGGGGGTGTTGGAACATATTTCCCATATAGAACTTGGTTAATAATCTATCTTAAGGTTCCAAGTGTTTAATATAAGTTGTTCCATGTGAAAATGGTTCTAGTTCCTATTCTATTTTCTGGGACCAAGAGTTTGTCCACATTTGGACCACTTAGAATAGTGCTTATGCCATGAAAGATTGTTTTTCCACTTATGCACTCTTTTCCTTGTTTTATGGAGTGATTTTCCCCCTCTATGCTACATTTATGAGGGATTTATTGCATTTCCCTATTTTAAGGACTCTAGGTGCACCTTATTGAGTATTTGGTCAATTTTCTCATTAATGATCCAAAACCAAGCCACTATGCAACCTCTAGAGCCCTTATAATGGTTCCTTTCACACTGATCGACTAGCCTAGCCACTTCATGGTCCATATAGGTCCATTTCACCTCATTATGTCCGCCGATTGGGGTTAAACTTGGCACAATTTCATAGATTAGGAGAATTAGTCAACATAAGCCAACATTAATGTGAGCTACTCATATGGTTTGTTGGACCCATGGTATTTTCCCAAGGTATTTCATGCAATAATACTTATGTATTGTACTCATGTTAATGAATAAACATAGTGTAAAAATTCCCACTGGAGTGATTTTCCTCTAGTGTTCTATCCAATATTTCTTATGTATTCTTGCTATATCTTTGTCCAAATAATTCTAAGTGACATTGTTTTTTCTATCTAGATCTTCGATGGAATTTCACATGACTCAGAATTTTTTTTGTGATGTTGTGCATTCCAAAATATCACAAAAACAAATGATTCCATTCATAAACGTGGAGTTGATATCCGCATTCATCAATCATATTCAATCCTAGGGCCTCAAAATATTTGAAATTATGAAACAAGAATAGGAAAAAGGGATAGGATGGGTGTCTAAAAACTTCCAATGAAGGGAACTCTGCTAGCTGCTCATGTTTTCCTTGGGATAGAAACCCTCAAATATCCCATTTAGGGCACTGTTTGGATGCAATATTTATATGTGGTAGGAAACCTAGCAGGGTTTCATCCACTTCAAAGTCATTCTTATAACCTAGAATAATGCATAGGAGAGAGATAAATTTTCTGGAGGCTAGTTTTAAAAACAAAGTCTTAAAAGGAAGCTTGGAATAAGGGGTTATCACTTTGGTCTCTATGTGTTGAGATAAAACCAAGGTTTTATCTGCAGGACTCAATTTTTGATATGGGATGGTCATTCTCTTTTCTTCTAAAGGTTGCATTCCCTCCTACTCTAGAATGTTCAACATTTTTTTTATACTATTAGTGTCTATATGACAGAATTCCCTAAAATTATTTGAGGACATGATTAACTTCTGGCTTGTGGAAAAGAATGATGAGCACCAGCTATTAAAATCATGAATATAAACCACCTGGGGACATACAAACTGCGCCATCCCTGAATGCCACAATTTACAAGGGTCCTGGTTTTCAAACTCTAGAATTTGGGCCTCATTGATAGTTAATATAAGGTTGGGATGGGTTATATCTATGCCATGAATATCAACATAATGATCATATATGGCTTTGTTTCTAGAAGTTTTGGACTTAGGTCATGGTTTATCAGTTCAATGAGACATCTTAATGGTAAAAACTTACTAGTTCGAGGTAAAAACATATTAATCTGTAGGTTATGGTAAATTTTAGGTTTTACAGTAATAAAATGGTAAAATATAAATGATTGGATGAATTACCTAGGATGCTTGACACGGAATCTGACAAGGATTCCTATTTGTGACTAGATGAGTCGAGGTGTGTGAGTGTAGGACAATTGATTAGTTAGATATTTGGAGGCCAAATGAAAATGATGTAATAATGAATAATGAATTAATACTTTCCAATGGTTAGAGAGTTCAAATTATGTACAAATGGTGGGATTTGATTTGATGTGGGGGGATGACATGGAAACTGACATCTGTGGACCCCTTGATAGTCGGATGTGATAGGTATGTGTTGACAGGGGATACTGAGAACTGGGGTCCACTTTTTTTTCCTAATAAAAAAACCATTCTAGTTTCTCAGGGTGGTAATGCTCACTCGTGTGGGTGGTTTCCAAAAAGGACTAGAGGAGGCACAACCAGTAATATTTTTCCATGCATCTCAAGTGGTTGATGTCACAACACACCTTTGGGCCCATCATTTATCCTTTCATATTATTGACATGCGATGCACAATATCCATGTGATATAATCTCATTTTTTGCAACTTGATCGCCACCCAATCCTGTTAATGGCCCTATCTTTTCATCAATGTGATTTTGATCCAAACCATAGATATAATCGCTCCAACATGTGGAGTAGATAGAATTGCGTTCTGATAATTTCCAATGTGTTATTCACATTTTTTGTTATATTTTTCTAAGATATACGATGATCCACTTCATATAAGTTAGTGCATGGATGCGGCTTCATGGTTTCATGTTGCAGCTTGTTGGATAACACCTTCGTTGTTTATCTCTTTTGGGATGATCCCCAAATCTTATAGTACTTATATGGCTTGAAATACTAAAAAATATTTATATTAACACCATCATATCTTGGAGTATTGCATCCACATCGAATCCATTTTCACAACATCCATCTTCTTTCTTACAAAGTTTTCAACCTGAAAAGATATTGTAACATGATACATAGTGAAACTTTTTTGGAAATTCCTTGTTCAAATGAAAGTTTCATGGTAATTTTTGAACTTGTTGCAATGCATTCCATACCTACTGTGATTTTGAAGAAATACAATTCACTAGAGTTCGCTGTAGAGGGATACACAAATATTAAGGAGGTTGTTTTCTATACATTTCCAACCTTTCTTGAAAGATGTTTTCTATATTCAGGCTCAACTGATGATAGTCAATCACTTGGTAAATGGAAAGTGGGCCCAAATTTTGGATTTTGATATTATAGAATAGTGTATTTCTTCGTGTGTAGGTACAATTTTCATGGGTTTCACACCAATGGGATCCTATCAATCATTGTTATGGATTTGAATGAGGACTAGTGCACCCCATTTAGATATGTAAACTTTATACTTGTGATAAATATATGGTGAATTTCGTATGATAAATCTATGGTAAAATATTTTCTGTAATATCTATGAATATTTTTTTTTATACATACATTCATTTGTGTCATGGCATATTGATGTTGTTTTATCAGTGGTTTCTCTTTTTCAAGGAAAAAATATTTATCTTTGGTCTTTCAAAGTTTGAAATGAAAATATGCATTTGTTAGCCTATAGGATCTTGAAAAAATACATATTTTTTTGTCTTGAAACTATACTAATATCTACTTATTACAATCTCCCATAATAAAAATATATATTGTGAATTGTGCATGACATATTTGTGGTGTAATATGTATGGTGAAATATGTTTTGTTTCTTAGCAAAAAAATCGTACTTTTCATTTCAGAGCATAAATAAAGTACATTCTTGAACAAACATTAAGGAGAAAATACAAAGGAATGAACTCACACATCATCACTTCAAAGCATAGTTTGTTTTTGAAATCCTTAAATGAAATCCTAACAACACTAAAATTGAATGAATGAGTGACAAGTGAAACATTGATAAGGAAATGGACTCATAGACAGATTATAAGAACATAGAAAAATATGATATTGAAAGTTTAAGTATGAATCAGTCATGAGGACACTTGTGTCAAGTAATATTCCCCTAAGAATAGAGAACATAATCAGATAATGCAACAAAGGAGTAACATTAAAGAACATTTCATTGTTCTTGAACATTCAAAAGGATTAAGAAGGTCAAAAAGGGTTCCATTGATATAAAAAAGGTTCAATTGGTGTCAATCAATGTGTTTATCGATTTGATACTGAATAATGAAGATGAAAGTAGAAGAAAGTGAACATATTTGATGAAAAAACAATTTTGTGAACCATTAACAAAATCCTAAAAGTGCATTAACTCTCATGACAATCGATTACACCTAGAGACCTCTTTGAATCCCTTACAACCTCAAATATTGGATCTAATCTAGCAAATATTTTGGCAATCCATGAATTAACTCCTAACAACCGTAAAATTTGATGAATGAATGACAACTAGAACATTGATAAGGCATTGGACCCATAGACCATTTAGAAGCATGAAGAAAAAGATGACACTCAATGTCTAAGTATGAATCGGCCATGGGGACACTTTTGTCTAGTAATCTACCTATCAAGATAGAGCACACAATTATCTAATGCAACAAACGAAAAATCTCAAATAAGAATTCATTGTTCTTGAGCATTCAAAAGGATTAACAAGGTATGAAAGTTGAATCCCTATCACCTCAAGAAAAACCTATTTAAATACTATGAACAATTATTTGAAATAAATTTTATGTTCTTAATAATAACTCTTAGCTTTTACCAAGAAAGCTTTTTGGGCTTTATTGGATAAACAAACAAGATACAAGGTCGACCTTAAAATCAAGAGTGAAATTCTAGGTGGATATTTAATAAATACAAGACAACCATGAAGTATTTTTTCACAACATGCACTTCATGAACCCAATTTAAAAAAAAGATGTCTAATAATGTTCAAAACATCAAAACTAACCATTTCCAAGTCAAATCACTTAAAAATACCCAATAATGAGGCTTGGGTAGTAATTTTTCTGAACTCAATGAAATTGGGTTTAAATAAAAAAATACCCATTTTGTGAAATTAATTGTGGACAAGTGGAACAAAATTTTAGGAATATAGAGAGGCTCTTGTCAACAATATATCTATATTCAACCTCATGGTATTAACAAATTAATGACAATTGTACAGACTGTGCATGCATTTTACTAAGCTCGGTTTTGAATATTTACACTCTTTTTGTTGCATTACTTACAATTTTATCCAGTAATTTTGAATTCAACATATACAAGTTCGAAATAAAAATATACATTTCTTATCCTACTGGAACTTGAGAATATCTATATGTTTTTGGTTCAAACTAGGGTCCTAATACCTACTTATTACAGTCTTCGTAATCAACAAAAACATGTCCTTTATGGGTCTACACATTCTAAATACATATATGTAAGATAACTCATTAATTTAAATATGATTATTCATTCTTATCATGCATTTTTATGCTTATTTATTTCATTCTACACAAAATTTCCATAACAATAAGAAAGTTTAAAATTACACTTTTCATAGGTCGACTATGATCATATAAGGTTAGGTTATCTAAAATTAACACAAGGATGTTCTTATGAATATATATATCCATCATATTATTAGAGGTGAATTGTCATTGATGTAAACAAAGACCCCATTTGCAAACCATTAACAAAATGCCAAAAGTATGTTAACCCTGATGACAGTCTAGGACACTTGGAGACCTCTTTGAATCCCTTATTATCTCAAATATTGGATATAATCTTGCACATATTTTTTCAAGCCTTGAAAAAATTGATAACAGACATCAAATTGGATGAATGATAGAAAATTGGAAGACTAGTAAGGCATTGGACTCATAGACAATTTAGAAGCGTGAAGAAGAAGATGATACCCAAAGTCTAAGAATGAATTAGTCATGAGGAAAATTCTATAAAGTAATTTGTGCCTGAAAAAAGAACATAATTAGCATATAATAGTATGGAAAAAAAACTCTATTTCCAACTCAAATCACTCAAAAAGACCCAATAATGAGGGATGACATGCATTTTTTTAATCTTTGTTCAAACAAAAAAAATTACAATTTATTGAAATTCATTATGGGAAAATGGAGCAAATTTTAGGAATATAAAAGAGGTTCTTATCATATCTATATTCAACCCCATTTCCTTAATATCAATTAATGACAATTGTACAAACCATGGCATGCATTTTCTAAACCCAATTTTGAATATTTACACTTTTTTTTTGACATAACAACTTACAATTATAGTCATTAATTTTGAATTTGACCAAGATACTGATAAATTGAATAAGAATATGTTAGATATATATAATATGATATTCAATATAATAAATTTTTCATATGTGCATGGTTGAGTTTGTCGATACACTTTTCAATAAGTGTACATAACACGCTAGAAAGTTAACAATATCCAAATTGAAAACTTTACCTATGTACTTACTGTAGGCACATAAATTTGAATTTCTGTGTCATCCTTTTTTTTCAAAATTTTACTCTATTATTTTATAGAACATTTATAATGATATATTTAATCTATTACTCTATTATTCTATTTAATCTATTTCCAATATTTTCAGAACGTTAGAATGCCAATTTTTTTCTCTATTATTTACTCTATTCCTCTATTATTTTCAGTAACTATACTTAACATGAGTTAGAGGAAATTTCAACTCAAAATGGGCCTCCTAAGGAAAATTAATAAAATAATAGTTACAATAATAAAATAATATTTATTAATTTTGGAGAAAGAAAAGAAAAAACTACTTTTTTGTTCGTATTTTCGACATATCTCCTTGTGTTTTTACTCAAATTTTGATCAAGAGAGATCGTTGGATGTGGAATTAAATTCCGCATCCAACGAGCACCCACTCAACATACTTTTGATGGGCCACGCTACCCCAAAAACAAGAAATACCTAAAAAAATGTGACGATGATGCTGTCTTTTTACTCAAATTTCGATTAGGAGAGATCATTAGATGCAGAATTAAATTCCGCATCCAACGAGAACCTACTCAACATACTTTTGATGGGCCCCGCTACCCCAAAAATAAGAAATACCTGAAAAAACATGATGGCAAAAATTAATTCCGCATCCAACGAGCTCTTCCAACTGAAATTTGAGTAAAAACAAAGGAAGATATGTCCAAAATACGAATAAAAAAAGTAGTTTTTTTTTATGATACCTATCCCCAATTTTATAATAAAAGATTGTTTAAGAGGTGCTCCCTTTTTCAATTTTAAAGCATTTTGATTGGTTAATACATGATGACATGGAATTTGTATTATTTTTGGAAGGACCATTTTAAATTGAAATTTCCTCTAATGCTAGAATATTATCAATATCCAGATTGAAAAATTAAGTTGCGTATAGTCGAATTCAAACATATTTTTATTTTTTATTAGAGTTTTGATAGGCCAGCATGCATCCTTACCATGTATTTTGTGTGTGCATTATGTGCATGCATCCCCTGTCTTCATTCATAGCATGCGAGCATCCTTTTCTGCATCATAACAATTCTCAACCACCAAGTTATTTCTAGTCGTAGTTGGAAATGGGATTTCCTTATAAATTAAAATAGTAGAAACAACGACCTTAGATTCCATGCCCTCAACTGAAGCAAGCAGTTCTTGGGTTGAGAGGTTCACTATCAAAAACTTCCAAGAGAGAGCTAATGCATGGAGTAATAGAACCAACTGGATAACAGGTACATTAAATGTCATTCTAAGAGAAAGAGTGCATGATATTATTTTTTGTGAGTTCAATTTCAAAAATAAAGAGATAGATGATGCCATCCCTAATTATGATGACAAGTCCAAGTAATTGCTTATTTTTGGGAGGATGTTTTAACTAGACCTTTATTTGGTGTTCAAATAAACAAAAACTTAATGTAGGGAGGGAATAATATTGACCTCCAATAAAAACCCAAAGTAGAAAAGGGTGATATGGAAAACACAATATGTGGAAGAAAGGTTTACATTCCTAGGAATTCTTAAAGGATGCAAGATGTTCGCTCGGGACTATACAAAACCTTGATTCAAATTGTCCTTAGGATAACTGTGAATCACCAAAAGCAAGATATTTTGGGTGATTGTATGAAGTTGGTGATTCACTGGGTTGAAGACATGGCCAGATATGTTCCTCATTAATTGGATTTTTATTTTTTCATTTTGCAGTACATGAGAGAAAAACAAAGAGATTGAAGATTATTTATGCGAGTACATTACAAATAATGATTGGCTTATATCAACCCAGTGCTATAGAAGTAAGCAATTTTAAAAAGACATACATTAGGAGGTCTAAATTGAAAAAAAAAATAGAAACTTCCTCAACAATATCCAAAGGACAATGTACAAGTAGATGAATATCCTTTGGAGAACTATATCGAAGGTATGGGAAGTGACCCTAATTTAGTCAGCTATGAAGAAAATGGAGTTGTCTCCATTATGGTAGGATTAAATAAAGGAACTGAAATGAGTGAAAAAGAGATGTAGGATTTTGAGGATTATTAATAGGAATATAGTGATGATGATATTTATGCTACAATATAAATTCAACTTGGGATATTCGCTGAAATGTTGCATTTTAAAGAAAAATGTGCCATGGAGGAGGAACTTTGTATGATTAAGGATTTGGAAATTTTGTACCTCTTAAGGGTGCAAGCTATTTTTCAATGCTTTTTATCAAAATAAAATTCTCCAACTTACATAGTTTGAAGCTTCCTTTTCCCCTATTTTGATGGGGTAAAAAATGTTTCCTCTAAAAATTGCCATATTTTCTATAAACTATATCATAAAATCCTTAAAAATTAAAATATTTTTAGAATTGTATCACTAAATATTTTATAGATGTAATTTTAAGAATTGTTAAGATTCATCAAGTTTTATACGCTTTTAAATAAGTATGGATCCTTAAAATTTTCCTTGCTTATAGGAAGTTGCAGGGTTAGAAAAATAACTTGTAGATATTATGCACCATTCAAGCAAAATAATATATGGCAATGTTCAAGATATTGATGGTATGGGTACATAATTTGATAAAATTGTATCTGATTTAAGAGAGGTAAATGCACAAGATGAAGTAGAATATGAAAAATAAACTGAATAAATATGTAGAAACCATAAAGAGACTAGAATGGGATAAGAAAAAAACTAGAGGTTTTGAACATTATTCCTCTAGATATTGTTATTAACGAGGCCGCAATATTGAGGAATGAATTCAAGAAAAAATAAAAATTAATTCAAAGTTTGAAGAAATATTTTGAAAACAAATGGAGTGCAGATTTCAATAAACATGTAGCGGATATAGAGAAATATAAAACAAAAAAGGAAAAGATGAGAAAAAAAACCATCACTAAGAAGGAAGAAGAATCTAACATTTGTAAGTGATAGAGTACTGGTCTAAGTTTTACTGAAACTTATGATCCCCATGCACATGAAAAGGATTTATTTAATAGTTCTTCATACAAACTTTAGAGAACTTACTTGAGGAAGTTTCAGAGCACAAACTTTGGTCAAAAAGTCAAAGAGCGGTTGAAAAAATACCATTCCGTCTTAAAAATGCGAGAGAAGTCTTGATGGAATATTTTGTAGAAATGAATGTTGGAGGTGATATTTTTGGGTCATCAACCATACATGAAACACTAAAGAAGAATATAGTTGAGAGGCAATTTGATATTAGAGAGCTCAAAATGAAAATATTGGAGAAAAAATAGGCACAAGATTTGGGATGTATAATGAGATACAATAATTGAAATCCCAATTTGTCAGTCTACAACAAAAGAACATTCTTCAAGCAGTAGAAGTTATATATAATATTGATGATATAGAGGAAATAGAGAAATATAAGAAAAGTGTGGAAACGTTGAAGAAGTACATTGAAGATAAAATTAGATTGCAAGACAAGTTGGTAAATTGTAAGAAGAAAGTGAAAGAATGAGAAAAAAAATTTGAATATGTAACTACTACGGATTTTGAAGAACCATAAGCTTATATAAAAGGAAAGAGAGAACATACATTTATTCTTGTATAGAAGACATGGGATTGCATCCTAAACCTACCAATCATCCTATAACTCTGGAATAACATTATTTATATATGATTTATAAGTAAATAATTTTGATTCGATTTAATACATAAATTGATATATGTGTGTGTGAGTATATATGTATGCAGTGATATATGATATTAAATTTATTTTTCATTACTCGGTGTTTGGGAGTTTTCAGTGTTCTCCGTCGTTTTCCCACTTTTCTTTAAAATAATGCTCCATTTGTGACCCCATGGCTAGAAATCTACTGTGCGATGCCAATAGTGGAATGTGTACATTTTTTACCCTATTCTGTTTACAATGGAACTCTCTCTCTCACTTCAAAAATTAAACTAAGGAGGAGAAAGATCATTGGACCTTTATCAAAGTCTTGTACTTTGAGTGAGAAAATGGCCCTTACTCTCACTCTGGGAACTATTTTCCCGAAAATCCTATGCACTACAGAGAATTTATGAGAAATTTTTATGTAGCACATTTTATAATGGGCCGCACCGATAATTTGAAAGCATGTTCAAGGAATTATCAGTGGTGTTATATGATATTATAGTTCATTTTCATTACACTGTATTTGGGATTACTTACCATGTTGCACTATTTTTATGCAGTGCTTTAAAATCATGCTCCATCTGTGACTACAGGACCTGCAGTCCAAAATGTGGTGTATGTAGCACAATTTGTATATTTATCCCCCTATTTTAGTTACATTGGGCCTTATTCCAATTCTGAAATCTTAGTAATGAGGAGAGGGAGACGTTTCCCTTTGTCAACCTTTTATGGTTTAAGTGATGAGGAGGAGGAAAGTTGGAGTGGCCTCTATTTCCAACAACTGAGTAATTTGAACACAAAGGAAGAGAAGGAGCATGGACCCTTTCTCAATATCTTCGTATTTGAGTGAGGAATTGACCTTTTATCTAGTTATGGTATTTTTTGGGAGAAATATTTGAGGAGCATAGTCTACACCTATCTCACACCAATTCCATTCAAATGAGTATCATGCAAAATCCATTATACTTTTGGGAGGAGGAGTGGTAACTTTGGCCCTTTTTCACCCTATTATAATTATGTTGGCCCTTCTACATACTTCTAAAAAATCAGTAAGGAGGATAAGGATCATTTACTCTTTATCACCCTTGAACTATGGTTATAGTAATGAGGAGTGGATAGGTGGATAAGGGATATCTCTCATTTATCAAAATATTTGTATTTGCATTCAGAATCGTCCCTTTCTCTTGATTTTGTAGTTTTTGCAAGAAAGAGTCAAGGAGCACTGACCCTTTCCTACACTTTTTCCACTCAAATAAGTGACACAGACACTCCCTTAGAATACTAGGAGCAGGTGACAATATTGGTATTTTATAATCATATTATAATTACTCTCACCCTTCAATACACTTTTGAAATTTGATAAATAAGGAGAAGGAGCAATAGCCCTTTCTCACCCTTACATGGTTAGAGTGGTGAGGATTTGGGGTGTGGAGAAGGATCATCTGACCTTTATCAAAATATTGGTATTTTAGCGAGTAACTATCCCTGTTTCACACTTTGGTAATTATTTGGAGGAAGAGTTGAAGAGAATTGTCATTTTCTCATCCTATTCTAATTATGTTGGCCCTTCTACAAAATTCTGAAATTTCAGTAAGGAGGAGAAGGAGCACTGACACTTTAACACCATTGAACTATGGATAAAATGACTAGGAGTAGGGAGGTGGAGAAGGAGCATGTTCCCTTTATAAAACTCTTGGTATTTTAGTGAGGAACTATCCCTTTATATTTATTTGGTAATTTTTTGGAGGAAGAGTTCATGAGCACTATCCTTATCCCACACTTGTTCCATTCAAATGAGTAGCATAAGATCTCCCTTAGAATTTTGGGAGGAGGAGAGGGAAAATTATCCTTTCTCATCTTATTATAATTACTAGGGACCTTCCTCACACTTTGAAAATTTGAGTAAGGATTAGCAGGAGAATTGACCCTTTCTCATCTATTTATGGTTACTCAGTGATGATGAGTGGAGAGGTGGAGAAGCAGCATGGACCCTTCCTCAAACCATTGGTCTTTGAGTGATGAAATCACAATTTCTCTCACTTTAGTAATGTTTGGGAGTAAGGGTAAAGGATAATTAGCCATTTCCCGAAATTGTTCGATTCAAATGAGGAGCATGGGAACTCTATTATACTTTAGGGGGAAGGAGTGGGAACATTGGCCTTTTATCTTCATATTATAATTAGGTTAGTTCTTCATCACACTTTTGAAATTTGAGTAAGGATGAGAAGGAACATTATACATTTATTATATTTCATCATTACCCATTGATGAGGAGAGAGGAGGTGGAGAATAAGCATGGTACCTAGCTCAAAACCTTGGTCTTTGACTAAGAAGCTCACACATTCTCTCACTCTAGTAATATTTGGGAGGAAGGGTCAAGGAGAACTAGAACTTTCCCACACTTGTTCCATTAAATGAGTACTATGAGAACTCCCTTAGAAATTTGGGAGGATCATTGGGAACATTGGTCCTTTCCCATAGTAATCTAATTAGGTTTTTCCTTCATCACACTTTTCAAATTTAAGTAAGGAGGAGAAGGAGAAATGGACATTTCTCACACATTCATGATTACCTAGTGATGTGGAGAAAATAGGTGGAGAAGAATCATGGGTATTAGATAGAACCCTTTTTATTTAAATGAGAAACTAACACTTTCTCTCTCTCTCTAGTAATAATTAGGAGGAAGGGTAAAGCATCACTACCCTTCCCACAGTTGTTGCATTTGAATGAGTAGCATGGGAAATCCCTTATACTTTTGGGAGGGAGGAAGAGTGGGAACATTGGCCCTTTCTCATCCTATTCTAATTAGCTTGGTACTTCATCACACTTTTGAAATTTGATTAAGGGGGAGAAGGATCACTGGACCTTTCTCACACTTTCATGGTTACCTAGTGATGAGGAGTGAGGACATGGAGAATAATAATTTTCCCTAGCTCAAGCCCTTATTATTTGAGTGAGAAACTCTCACTTTCTAATACACTAGTAATATTTGGGAGGAAGGTTCATGGAGCACTATCCCTTTCCCACTATTGTTCCATTTGGATGAGTAGCATGGGAACCCCTTTACACAATGGGAGGAGGAGTGGTAACAATGGTCCTTTCTCAAACCCTAGGTCTTTGAGGGAAAAAATCACATTTTATCTCACTCTACTCATATTTAAGAGGGAGGGTTAAGGATAACTGTCTATTTCACACACTTGCTCCATTTGTAACGTCGAAACTCCCTTAGAATTTTGGGTGGAGGGGTGAGAACATTGTCCCTTTCTCATCCTATTCTAATCAGGTTAATCCTTCATCACACTTCTGAAATTTGAGTAAGGAGGAGAAGCAAAACTTTTCGTTTCTCACTCTTTCATGGTTACTCAGTGACGACGACTAAAGTGGTGGAGAAGGAACATGGCCCATTTCTTAAAACCTTGTTATTTGAGTGAGAAAATTGCAATTTCTATTGCTCTAGTGATTTTTGGGAGGAAGGGTCAAGAAACATTATCCCTTTCCCACATTTGTTCCATTCGAATGAATAGAGTGGGAACTCCCTTAGAATTTTTGAAGAAGGAGTGGGAACATTATCCCTTTTTCAACATATTCTAATTAGGATGGTACTTCATCGCACTTATGAAATTTGAGTACAAAGGAGAAGGAGAACTGTCCCTTTCTCACACTTTCATGGTTTTATAGTGACAAGGAGCCAGCAGGTGAAGAAAGAGCATGGGACCTTTCTCAAACCATTGGTGTTTGAATGAGAAACTAGCACTTCATATCACTCTAATAATATTTGGGAGGAATGGTCAAGGATCACTATCCCTTTCCCACACTTTCTCCATTTGAATGAGTAGTGTGGGAAATACCTTAGTATTTTGGTAGGATGAGTGTGACAACTGGGCCTTTCTCATCCTATAATTACTTATGTCCTTCATCGCACTTTATAAATTTGAGCATGGAGGATAAGGATAATTGTCCCTTTCTTAGAGTTTCATGGTTATCTAGTGATGATGAGAAACTATTTGTAGAAGAATCATGAGCCTTAGCTAAAACCATTGTTTTTTGAGTGATAAAATCCCACTTTCTCTTTCTCTAGTAATATTTATGAGTAAGGGTCAAGGAGCACTATACCTTTAATACCACACTTGTTCCATTAGAAGGAGTAGCATGGGAACTCCCTTAGACTTTTGGGATGAGGAGTGGTAACATTTTTCATTTCTCATAATATTCTAACTAGTTTAGTCCTTCATAACACTTTTGAATATTGAGAAAGGAGGAGAGGGAGCATTGGCCCTTTCTCACATTTTCATGTTTACCTAGTGGTGAAGATCGAGAAGGTGAAGATGAAACATGGCACCTATCTTAATCCCTTGGTATTTGAGTGAGAAAATCACACTTTATCTCACTCTATTAATCACTGGAAGGAAGGGTTAAGGATCATTATTGCTTTCCCACACTTGTTCCATTTGAATGAACATCATGGGAACTCCCTTGAATGTTTGGGAGGAGGAGTGGAAAGTTTATCCCTAACTCAAATTATTGGTCTTTGAGTGAAAAAATTTCACTTTCTCTTTCTCTAGTTGTTTTTTGGACGAAGGGTCAATAAGAAATATCCATTTCCCACACGTGTTCCATTTGAATCAGTAGCATTGGGACTCCCTTAGACTTTTGGGAGGAGGAGTGGGAACATTAGTATTTTATCATCCTATTCTAATTAGGTTGGTCCTTCATCACACATATGAAATTTGAGTACAAAGGAGAAGGATCACTGTCCCTTTCTCACACTTTCATGGTTACACAATGATGACGAGTGAGAAGGTGGAGAAGGATAATGGGCCCTTATTTAAACCCTTGGTATTTGAGTGATCAAATAATACATTCTCTCGCTCTAGTAATGGGAGGAATTATCAAGAAACACTAGTCATTTCCCACACTTGTTCCATCTGAATGAGTAGCATCAAAATTCATCACTAATCAAATGAATATTGCCCATATCATCTCTATTCAGACGTCATGTTTTAGGTTTTCATTAGAATTAGGACATGGATTTTGGAAGAGTGGGAATGATTCAACAAACATGGGGGTTATTTGGGTAGAAGAGGAAGAGAACAATCATGAAATGAGGTAGAAATCTTGGAAAAACTAGCCTATGTAAAGTGACGACCCAAGAAACAAGGATATAAGGAAGTAAAAAAACAAATGACTATTCTACGACTATTCAAAATATCACCTCAAGGAGTGATGAGGATTGACAATATACATGAAACATGTGACCAACAAGACCACTAGTGTGAGAAAGAACCACTAAATGCATCGAGTAATGTGCAAATGAAACTTTCTTTAGAGGTTTCACCAAGTGTGTGAGTGACTTTTACGCCACAAATTTTAATTCAAGGAAGCCATCTATGACCAATAAAATCCAGAATAGCTCCATAGAATGTGAAGACCTCTAGGTTAAATTCTCCTCACAATTTGAGTTATATCAAGACATTCCCAAAATTATAGAATTTATCCTAAATTTTCTCTCTAAAGAACCAACTATGGAACCAAAGAAAGACACTGTGGTAACTAAATCAAAAGCTATAGAACAAAATCTAGAATCCTAGAAGAGGAAGAGGCCATGACCCCTTTGAAATAAAGACTCCATAGTATAAAGAAAGAAAAATTGGATTAATCAAGATAGGGAAAATACTATTTTGAAATGAAGGAATGGGGAATCAAGAATGGGAAATGGATAGAACCAGACTAGAGAATGATTACAATGACAGTTCATTCATATTTAAATGCCCCTTTAATATCTACATTTGAAAAATTAAACTAAATCATTGCAAAATTCATTATTAGTAGATACCACAATGAGAAAATATGGATCGTTTAGGATCATTTAGGCTACAATTACTGAATTGTCATGTAAAGTACCAACAATGCCTATTGTAAGTAAACCAACATCACTAGTTGAAGAATTCACAAGGACACCTACAGTGAAAAATTTGAAAGGACCAGTTATTAGGAAAGTCCAATATGATTCTGTTGAATGGGATTCAATAATCATCTCCTCATTCTTAACTAGCTCAGGTTGACCATCCAACTTGAAATTTGACATGTTGGAAGTAATCAAGAGATTTCATACGAGGGTAAAATTCTTAATTGGGAAGGAAACCTAGTGCAGTTAGTAAAATTTAATTGTGAGAAATGTTAGGAGGATACACATGCCATCAAACTCATGTTTCTCTTCATCTAGATTGTAATGGAAAAGAATACTCTAGTCGGTGAACCAACATTAACTAACACTAAATCCCATGGGGTCTTCACTGAGTGAAACCATGTCATAGTTCCTTCATTGTTGGGATATTAAAGAATACCCCTCATTTCACTAGATATTGATAATTACCTACAAAAACAATTTTGTTGAGCCCCCCTCCCAATACATATTTCCAATTAAAATANTATATTCCATGTTTTTACTATAAACCCATTTTTATACCCCCCTAATAACTATAAAATTACCATACCCTACACCCCCCCCCCAATATGTACAATATATTGACCTTATTTTTCATAATTAAAAAATCCCCCTTTATGAATGAATGTGATAAGATATTTCTGAATAAGGTGAATCCCCCATTCTCAATCCCTAGTCATGATGAACTTTCAAATATTCACAGGAAAATATCATCACTAAAATCAACTAAAGAAAATACCAACTTACAACTTTGGTTTCAATATTTCTAACCAAGATGCACAATATGGAGAGTACCACATCATATAATTCAGTGTTTTCCTAGAGGAGCACACTTTCAACTGGCCCTTGACCATACAGATATATGGTTCATGCAAGGTACAATAGGGGATTTCAAGGAGTTGGATTATTACCCTATCATCCTAGAGTTGTTTATTGACTTGTCAAGGTAGAAAAACACTTTTACATACATAATATTTTATGTATGTAACATTATAGCACCATACCAATATTGGCTATAAATCGGGTTCAATACATGGAAATCAAGGAGCCACTAATATATGGAGAGTTAGAATACCACATTGTTGATGTATTTGTAACTTCGGAATGTATTCTTCTATGTATCTTATATATTGTAACCCGATGTTTATTCTGGGATGTTTCTATTGTGTATTTGAGTCATGTTGTCATGCCCCGATGTTCTGATCGGGAGGATTAATAATCTAAACAAGTCTTGTCAAGTCATTGTTAAAGTCCCCACAGTTTCGGGGCACTAGATTTATTACACACTCATTGAGATGTAGGCTCTAGTAAGTAATTGTTAAGTTGGGCTGACATGATTGAGTGCACTTCAAGTGAATGGAAGAATATAAATAGAGAGTGAGAGTCTCTCTATTTATCACTTGTACTACACATCACTCACTTACTCAAGTGTGGGGCATTAGTGAGGAGGGAAATACTGGGACTAGATAGAAGAAGAAGACTACTGCTGTCGGGAGTGCATCTTACTGTTTTTGAGGTCTTACATCTTATGGTGATTCTATATTTGAGGAATTTGCATGGTTTTCTACATTTATGGTTTCCCCGATCAAAAACATTGTGTTCATTGTCTCTTGTGTTTGATTGTTGTACTTGTTATTCTCTCAGTAAAGATCCTAACATAATGCTAGCTTAAATGTTGAAAAACTAACATGGAATCAGAGCTAACCTGAGAAGAAGACATTGTGCAGCTACAGAAGCTATGCATTCTTAATTTTTGGGTCTCTCTCCACAATCCATCATCAAAAGTATGCTAGGATGACTCTCCATTGAAGGGTGCATCTTTCTATTGAAGCGTAATTTGATTTCGAGCATTTTCAATCTTCGATGCGAAAATTAGGGCTTTCTACAGAAGAGTAATTTTTGAATGAGACCAGCATAGGATTGTTCTCCTCATCAAAACCGAAGTTTAGAGACCTGGATCAAGAATTTTGGTTGGGTAAATCTCCAGGAAAGTCAAACCCTAGTTTGACCCCGAGCTTGAAAAACCCTAAATACTAAAACTGATAAGTTTTGGTACAATCACTATATTCTGAGTTTGGAGAAGTATAAGAAGCTTAAAATTCCATGGGACTAATATACAATCCTTATTAACAATGTATCCAAATCTCAGCCTCATATTCGCTATATTGTGGGAGATATGATCCCTCCAAGTTAGGGTTCCAGCCTCTTCCAGAATTCATCCCTAAATAGGACACCTGGGGAGAATTGCAATATCTTGGGATACAGAGGTCCAAATTGAATTAATGAAGATGTTATAGAAATGGAATGGACTTTAATTTTGGTGTTATGAATATCATACTCAGAATATCAACCAGTGACACGTGGAATTCCATACAACTTCGCTGTTCTGAACAGTCTTGTAACAGGTCACCTTGGGAAAAGGATCATAAATCGAAAATGGTGAAACCAATTATGATAAAAACTATGGTTTGGGATCAAGGACATGCAATGTTACCTCAGTGAGAAATTTTAGACACAAAGGAGTATAAATTTCAGATATATCACAGAAAGAGTAACAAGAATTTTTGTAGAAGAAATTGGAAAACTAAGGCTTCCTATTCCGGGAGCTTCCCTGCACTATTTTTAGAAAAGGAGTACATTGGTCAACTCCATTTGAAGAGATCTATCTGTATATCCAATCAGATCTGAAATATTCCAAGTTTTGAAAATTAGGGTTTCTATGACAAACCCTAGATCAGCTAGCTCCGGAACCAAGACGAACACCTCAAATTGGTAAGATCTAATCCTTTGTTATTTTCATTTGAGGTTCTCATTTCAAAGTAATCTATTACATAAGCTTGATGATAAGCTTGGTGAAGCTCATAAATTCCAAGCATAGAAGTATTTGATCTCTCTGAAGAAAATGGATTGGACACCTACATGAGTATAGAGGTTCCAGTTCCAGAGGGAGATGAGGCTAGAAGCCTTACACAAGAAGAACTTGGTCAAGGCCAATAAGATCATTGCTGATTCAATCATGAATCAAATTGTACTACAAGTGTCTCCCTAAAGACACCAAATATGTTTTGATTCCTTGACCAAGCTATTTGAAGGGAAGTATAGAAATCAAAATATGACCCTAAGAAACCAGTTGAAGAATGTGAAGATCCAGAATGCAGAAACCATGCAATCATAAGAGTCTCTCAAATCAAAAAACAACTTGAAGTGGTAAAAGAAGAATTGAAGAATACAAAAGTGGTGATGGCCATTTTGAATGGCCTCCCAAGATCGTGGGATTCATTCATTCAAGGAATGTGTTCCAGAAGGAAGTGATTAATTTCAGTAGACTCTGGGAAGAGAACTCAAAAGAAGAAGAAGCTCGAGAAGAGAAGGTTGGAGCAACTGAAGATCAAGCTCTTAACATCCAAAGAAGATCCCTCAAGAAATGAAGAATATGAATAACTCAACTCTTGAAGAACTTCTTATCCACCTTAGCTTTTGGATAAGAAACGATGCTATTATGAATGAAGAAGACGATGAAGCTGAAGACTCAAGAAGGAGTCTACCCACGAAACAAATAAAGATAAGTATTCAATTGTCATTTCATGATACTGTTTTGTTATGCATTTGTTTATATTCGGTTGATGTATCATGCATGATAGGATGTTTGCATTGACTACAGTATACTACTAATATACATGTGATGGGTAAGTAGCTCATGGTGCTATACAAATTCTCCATTGTTACTTATCTAGAATGAAACCTCTTTGCTAACATATTGGATTAGTGCACAATCTCAATGTTGTCCTGGTAGAGATGGAAGGCATCTAGAAAGTTTCAGTGAGATATGGATGAATGTTGTATTGGCTAAAGTAGTTGCATGATCATATATTTATGCATAAGTGTTTGCCAGTATAAATATTCCTTATGAAATATTTCTAACCATACAATTGCATTTGACTTGTACAAAAGACCACATACATAATCGCCTACAAGCAAAGAAGAATGAAGACTTGTTCCGAACAGAAAGTGATGACATTTCAAAATGAAGAATAATATGATGAGTGTAGCGACATCATTAATGATGCAGAATCTTCCAACTATGAAGAAGTAACCAAGAAGACCAGCTGAAGAAGAAGGATGTCTAGGATGCAGTATCGAGGCCTAAAGAGAAGTTTGTAGTTCCATCATGCAGTAGATGGAAACATCATGGGATACAAAGCAAGATTCATAGCACGAGGCTTCTCATGAAAAGAAGGCATAGACTACGAAGAAACACTTACATCTACTAGAAGTGAAGTCACATGACATGATCATGTGTGCAAATGAAAGAAGGCCTTGTACGTACTTAGAAAACACCCATTGGATAACACATACATGATGAGCTTGATGAATATCTTAATCTTTGCTACAAGGTTGATAAAGGATGACAAGCTCACAGATGGATGTGAGAAGAACTTTTGGAAAAGTTCAAAATAGAGGATCTTGGTATCCAATGATCCTATATGGATACTACTTGTCACTCTAGTACATAATTTTTCAGTGCATAGAGTACCGAAGACAGAGGGAGTACGATGCTTTGCTTCAGAGGGAGTGACTACAGAATATCTTGAGGTTTGACATGGTACGACATGATGGGTATATTACTGATGACTCTAGGCTTTACCAAGAGTAAAGAAGATTCCAACCTTTACTACAAGTTTGAAGATGGCAACCCAGTGATGCTCCTACTCTATGTAGATGATCTATTTGTGACAGGTACAGATGGGTTGATTGCTGATATGAAGAGAAAGCTTGCTGCTGAGTATGAGATGAAGGACTTGGGAATGATGCATTACTTTCTAGGTATGGAAGTGTGGCAGAGTACAGATGGAATCTTCCTTGGACAAGGGAAGTATGCAGTAGAGATCCTAAATAGGTTTGGGATGATGGACTGCAAGACTATGGCCACACCTATGGCATTGAACCTAAAGCTATTGAGTGATGCTTCATTAGAGTCAGTTGATGCTACGATGTATCATCAGATGATTGGGTCATTGATGTAGCTGACAAACACGAGACCAGACATTTGCTTTGCTGTGAACACCTTGAGCCAGTACCTAACAGATCCAAGAAGTGTTCACTTGATTGCTGCAAAGCATAGTCTGAGGTACCTAAAGGGTACAATTGATTATGGGCTCAAGTACAATGCGAATCAAAAGATTAACCTAGAGGGTTATGTTGATTCAGATTGGGTAGGTAGTGCCATCGATAGGAAGAGTACTTCAGGATGTTGCTTCAGTATGGGATCAGGTGTGATCTCTTGGTTTAGCAGGAAGCAATCCTGTGTGGCACTGAGCATAACTAAAGCAGAGTATGTCGCAGCTTGTTCAGCTAGTTGTGAGGAAGTATGGATGCAGAAGCTACTGTCTAATATATTTGATCTCCAGTTGGATGCTACTTGTATACATTGTGACAACCAGAGTTGCATGAAGTTGTTAGAGAATCCAGTGTTCCATGACAAGTCGAAGCATATTGAGATCAAGTATCACTATATCAAGGATATGGTGCAAAGAGGAGTAGTGAAGCTCCAATATGTTGCGACGAAGGAACAGATAGCTGATGTATTGACGAAGCCCTTGGATATGCTGAATTTCAAGTACTTCAGAGACAGACTTGGTGTTCTCCATATTGAGGTTCCCTCTAAGAGAAAGTGATGAGACCCATAGCCATTCTGACATGGTGAGAGGATTGGTTCCTTCCATGGTCAAATGTAAGGGCTGAGCCATTCTATCATGGTGAGAGGATTTGGTTCCTTCCATGTTAGATATGAGTGCTGACTGCCATTCTCAGAATGGAGGCACCTGGTTAGTTACTAGGAACACTCAGTCCGAGACTGAGAGAGCCATTCTGACATGGTGATAGGATTGGTTCCTTCCATGGTCAGATGTAAGGGCTGAACCATTATGTTCATGGCTAAAGGATTTAGTTCCTTCCATGTTAGATGTGAGTGTTGGCCATTCCGAGGAGCAGGTTGGATGTAAGGGAAACTGCCACTCTCAGGGAGAGTGGAGGCACCTGGTCCGTTACCAGGTAGCTCAGTCAGGGACTGGGGGCCATTCTGATGAGGGTGTAGGATTCAGTTCCTACTAGGTCAGATCTGAGTGCATGCCATTATGTCGAGTAGGATAGATGTAAGGGAAAATTCCACTCTCAGGGAGAGTGGAGGCACCTGGTCCGTTACCAGGTAGCTCAGTCAGGGACTGGGGGCCATTCTGATGAGGGTGTAGGATTCAGTTCCTACCAGGTCATATGTGAGTGCAAGCCCTTCCATCACTATGATAGGATGTGTTCTTGTCTGGATGGATGTAAGTACAGAGCCATTTCACAGATGGTAGTTGATGTTCCTACCATGCTGGTGAATGTGAGTGTTGGGCCTTTCTGATGTGATTGTAGTTCACTGCATGATCAGATGTGAGTGTTGGGCATGCCTTTCTGACGAGCAGGTCAGATATAAGTGCTGGACGAAGACCTACCTAGTGGCTAGGCCTACAACCAGCATGAAAAAGGGCTGGCTCTGTAGAACTTCCTATGATGAGATAGTACACACATGATGATGACCAGAGATGATCCAGATTGAGCTATGATCTAGATCCAGTTATGATGACTCTGAGAGATCCAGATCCAGTCCAGTGATGATGATCCATATCGAGTGATGATCCAGATCCAGTGATGATGTTCTATGACGATCCAGATCGAGAGATGATCCAGATCTAAACATGAAGATGACTTGAAGACGAAGATAAATTGAAGAAGAAGATGATCCAGTTGATCCAGAGAAGAAGACCAGTGCTGAAAATTGTGTCGAAAGAATACCTTCCTAGTTAAGAGGGAGTGTTGATGTATTTGTAACTTCGGAATGTATTCTTCTATGTATCTTATATATTGTAACCCTATGTTTATTCCGATATGTTTCTATTATGTATTTGAGTCATGTTGTCATGCCCCGATGTTCCGATCTAGAGGATTAATAATGTAAACAAGTCTTGTCAAGTCATTGTTAAAGTCCCCACAGTTTCAGGGCACTAGAGTTATTATACACTCATTGAGATGTAGGCTCTAATAAGTAATTGTTAAGTTGGGCCGACATGATTGAGTGCACTTCAAGTGAATGGAAGAATATAAATAGAGAGTGAGAGTCTCTCTATTGATCACTTGTACTACACATCACTCACCTACTCAAGTGTGGCGCATTAGTGAGGAAGGAAATACTGGGACTAGACAGAAGAAGAAGGCTACTACTGTCGGGAGTGCATCTTACTATTTTTGGGGTCTTACATCTTGTGGTGATTTTATCTTTGAGGAAGTGGCGGGGTTTTCTCCATTTATGGTTTCCCCGATCAAAAAAATTGTGTTCATTGTCTCTTGTGTTTGATTGTTGTACTTGTTATTCTCTTAGTAAAGATCCTAACATAATGCTATCTTAAATGTTGAAAAACTAACACACATATGAAAAAAATTATACATAATGGAATTTTTCCTAGAGGAGGAACTAGTGAATCCTTTAGGATTGGTACCCATCACCAAGAAAAATAAAGAATGAGTTGGTGAACATTCATACAAGACTACTGAAGAAGAAGAACTATTCATCAAAGATGGATTTAATCCTGACATTGATGAGCCTTTACTTAAGGAAAAAATCAAACAATTCATTGAAAATAATTTTATATATGAGTGCAATCTTAGAGTTAAATTGATTGGGAAAATTTCTAGCAAAACAAAGCATATCTTTCTTGAGGCCACAGAAGATGACATCAACGAACTCAAGGAATAGGATAAGAATATATTAGTCAAAATAGTAAGGAAAAATGTATCTATAGAATAGAATATTTATATGGAGTATGAATTAAGGATACCATCTCAAACAACCATTTCAAAGGTTCCCACTGCACTACAACCACCTCCTTCAAAGAAATACCAAACAACCTAGTCTTCAAAGGAAGAAATTATAGCTGACCTAACCAATGAATCCCACTCCCATCCCTAACTCAATTAAAGGAATTCCAATAAGAGGTAACCAAATACAGTCCTAAACACTTTATAGTGACACCCAAATTCAATACATTTTTTACATATTACTCACATTATCTATCCCATTTCCTTGCAATCCCTCTTAGCCAATCAACTCGTATACCTAATTTTGGACAACCTATAGTCAAACAATAAAGAAAATTAAAACTCCCTCCCCCAAATTCAGTAATGAAACCCTCTCTATCCCTTTGAGATATAATTAAATCCCCCCCTACAAAACCCATTAAGAAAAATACTAGCAACAATTCTAACTTAGACTTTTGAACCACTAATTTCCTCCATAAGAATATCTCTCCCTTCACCTAGAACTTATATGAAACCCCTTATATTGTTGATACTTATGATGAGAATATTCAAATCATTGTTGATCACATCCTACCATTCCTTCATTTCAACCTCTACCTTACCTGTCACAAATTCTCCATTTCCCCCATTATTACCGACTCAATTAGTAATAATCACTACAAAAAAAATGGATTTAGCGTCATATTTAGCGCAGAATTTTAGTGTATTTTTTTATCAGTTGTGGTGAATAATATAGCACTAAACCTGGTGCTATTGTACAATTTCGTAAAATGCCATCTATTGCAACTTATTTTTGTCCTTTTTAACATCCATTTTTGCATCCATTTTTCTGCCCAATTTTTTGTATATTTTCTTACACCCTTATTTGCGCCCAATTTTGCATCATGTATTGCACCATTTTTCGCATCCTTTGTTACATCCTTATTTGCACCCAAATTGACTCTCAGTTTTGCATCCAATGTTTCTTCTTATTTTTCTCTTAGTTTTTCATTGAGTCTTGCACCCAATTTTGTAGCATGTTTTGCATCAAATTATGTGTCAATTCTGCATCTAGTGTTGCATCCAATTTTGTGCCCAATATTGCGTCTAGTTTTGCATCCAATTTTACTTATAATATTGCATCCCCTTTTACATCTTGTTTTAAGTCTTTTTTTTGTATCCATGTTTGTTCCTAATGTTTCATTTCATTTTACGTCGCATTTTGCATCTAGGTTTTCACCTAGTGTTGCATCCTCGTTTATGAATTTTTTTGCATCTATGTTTGACCTCAGTGTTTCGCCCAGTGTTGTGCCTAGTTTTGCGCCAATGTTTGTAATATTGCATCCAGTTTTGTGTCCAATGTAACATCCCATGTTGCATTCAATGTTATGTCTAGTTTTACATCCAATGTTTCGTCCCATATTGCATCTAATATTGTTGTAGAAATTCTAAAGCCTTGATGGCATACAGAATTTCATGAACTGGGTAAGGATCTAGGCACGCAATTAACCTCACAGAGAATTGTAGAGAATTAGCATAATGAGAGAATAAGAAGAATTAATGAACACACATTAATGAATAATCAATAAATGATAATTGATATTATTACATATGTAATACATCCTTATAAAGGAAAAAGGAGTTGCATGAAGACAACTCAAGCTAGCTCATAAAGCAGGCTTACTAATTATGATAAACCCCATAGTTGACTAAAGCACTTTCCCAATCTACCAAGCACCTCATGAATTAGAAATAGCATGTGTGAGTGATGATGAGTGAAGGAAAGACATGCTAATCCTAGAATATGGAGAGAAAATAATGGAGGATGGGTTGGCAAAAAAAGCTGTCAGTTTCCTAGTTGACTAGCTTTACCTTATCCATAGAAAAGCAGGATAAAGCAGAAAAAGCAGAATAAAGCAGATTCTATTTTGAAGCACAATTACCAATTTTGGATGGCCATAAAGTGGTCAAGATCAACCTAGAATCAGAAATAAATCATTCCTAGGATATAGATGGCAAGTGTTGACTCTAAGGTGCAAGTGGATGCCAACTATCTAAGGTAGTGGGTAGGAAATTAATCAAATAATGATTAATTATTTTATGAGTGGGTGTATTATATTCCAACAACCCCCTTTAAGCCTGAAATTATGATGATATCCCTAAACTAATCATAAATATATATGCCTATAGGGCCCAACAATAAAGCTATGGTCACCCTTTTACAATTTATGTTGTCCAAAGAAATGAGGAAAGAGGAAAAACCTCAAGGGGAAAATCTTCCCTCAAGAAAGGACATGAAAAACAATACCAAAAATGTTGAACTACTAGTGTTGCTGCTACTCCAAACTAAATACTGATGTCTGGAGGAATCTTCTTCTTGGGAAGAAGATAAATCTGCTCACCTAGATCAAGGACAGTTGTAGGACCATGTAGAACAACTGAGATCCAATGATGTGAAGGAAATATTGAAGGATCTTGAGACTTGTAATTAGCTTCAAGATGATGAGATGACTTGAACTTTGAACCAATAGAGATGAAATGTGCTCCAAATAGGTGAAATAAATTTCCAAGCGAATGTATAATGTCTCCATCTTCATTTACATAGAGAGGATGTGTGCAAGCGATCTTGTAGGAACATAGAGAGGGAATAGGATAAAAGAGTGTGAATGCTTGGGATCCATGGGTTGATATAGCTTCCAAAGAATCCAAGAGTTCACAAATAAGCACAACAGTAGACTCATGGGAATATACTGGTAAAGAATCCTCTATGGTAGAAGAATGTAAGGAGGAAAGTTATTGGTGTTCAAAATCTTCAAGTAGGCTCTGAGAATGAGTGCCAAGAACAAAAAAGGAGCTACAGAAGTGTGTGGGATTAAGTATGGTAAGTGGTAAGACACTAAAAGGACTTGATTTGGCTAAACAAACATCCTAGAAGTCACTGGGTTGCGCATCATCAAGAAGAGAGGCATGCGCAAAGTGTGAGAGGTCTAGCATATGGATCTCATAATCCATGATAGAAGACATAGAGAACACTGAATGTGTGAGTGAATCATCAATAGAAATAGCAGCTCCATTAGTCACTTATTTTTCATCAACAACATCATAAGAATATGAATCAAGATCTTCTACTTCAAGAGACACAGAAAATGATGTCTTCAATATTTGCTTCTTGATTGAAGGAGGAAGCATTCGAATCAAAGAGAGTAGTAGCAACAAGAACTGTATGAGAAACTTCTTCTTCATGATCAACTTCATCAGAGACTATAGAGGCCAAGACATCTTGAGAGAGAGAAATCATTGAGAAGCTAAAGGGACTCTCCACATAGTTAGAAGGATCCTCATTGTCCTTTCCCAAAACTCTATCCAATGTTGTCCAGAGATCCTTTGGGTAATAAATAGAGTCAATAAGGTAGTGCATGCTTGGAGATATAGCTAGACAGATAGCTCCAATTTCTCTATCACAATCATTCAACCAGTCACTTGGCTCTTCATAAGATTCTTCACCAGCTCCAATACATATCTCATAGATACTTTTTCTCTTTAGATATGGAATCATATTTAATTTCCAATCTGAATAGCTTGTGAATGGATAAAGAAGAGGAACTGATACTCTTGAATCCATTTGAAGTTGAACCTGCAAAATAAACCTACAAATCTGAAAAGGAGGATTAATTAATGAATTCTCAAAGATCTGATATCATGCAGAGCTTTGATATCCTCATCTCTAATACCATGTAGAAATTTGAGAACCTTAGCTCTGATACCATGTAGAAATTCTAAAGCCTTGATGGCATATGAAATTTCATAAATTGGCTAAGGATCTAGGAACACAATTAACATCACAGAGAATTGTAGAGAATTAGCATAATGAGAGAAGAAGAAGAATTAATGAACACACATTAATGAATGATCAATAAATGATAATTGATATTATTACATAGGTAATACATCCTTATAAAGGAAAAAGGAGTTGCATGAAGAAAACTCAAGCTAGCTCATAAAGCAGGCTTACTAATTATGATAAACCCCATAGTTGACTAAAGCACTTTCCCAATCTACCAAGCACCTCATGAATTTGCAATAGCATGTGTGAGTGATGATGAGTGAAGGAAAGACTTTCTAATCCTAGAATATGGAGAGAAAATAATGGAGGATGGGTTGGCAATGTGTGCACTAGTCTCTTCACTGCTTCAACTAACTTCATGTCATTGCGGGGAAACCTACAACTAAATTCCCATAATGTTTCCATATGTGCCTCTACATCAAGACTATCTCTTCTTACTGAATATTTTTTAAGTGTCTTTGGATGTAAAGGAAAAAAATGTGATGTGCATTTAAGTAAATAACGTTGTCTTATGGATTTACGTATAATTGATTCATCCAATATGTGACGAGCCACATTACAGTCCTGTGAATGATTTTTTTTACCAATTGATGTGAATGCAGCAACAAGATATTTAACAATGTGATTACTTGATTCGATATTCTTCAATGTTCTTATGCCTAAATTTCTTCTATCAGTTGCCATATTTCTAGATTTAAGCAAAGTTAAAAACAATTGGCATTTATCGACTTCATATTTGTTATCAAAATATTGTTTCATTATTTGAGAAGAATGATGAAGGATAGTGCATTTATCCATCTTACCTTCCATGGAAGTCAATTTGCTCTCATCCACTTCTATGTGTTTATTATTTCTCTTTCATTTGATGCGATATTTCTTGTTGTTTGAAACGCTGGTGTGATGTTTACATACACTACAAACTCACAACTTTGATTATGAGATTGAACCACCTGGCATGGTTGTTGCTGAGTCACATTTTCATTAGGAGTAACATAATTATTGAACTCTTCACAATATTTTCCATTTAATAATGGATCAATAGTATCATCTCCCCTATAACCAACTTCTTTTAATGTTTCATTATCTTCCTCGGACTCTACATCAGGTATCTGTTGAGCAGGAACGGGAACTATTTTCTCATCCAATGAATGCCAACGATTTCTTGAATCATCTCTCTTTTTTATTTTTATTTTATTTTGAGCTTCTTCCGGTGTAAACACCTTCCTCACTGACTTTCAACATGTATTACGTACATTCCCCATTAAAATCCACCCAAACTTGTACCAAACCTATGGATTTGCGTAAGTAATGATTAAATTACAGGTTGTATAGTTCTGTGTGTGCGTGTTCAAAAGAATTATGTCTTTTGCTACAATAAACCTGGCCCACAACACACAACCCAACATTTTTTATATAACGCATATCGCATATGTGATATAATGCATGTTGATTTTATTGCATATGTGCTATATCACATATGTGATTTGGATACACTTCTTTCTACTTAACGAGCAATTTGTATTACGTGATTGCCAAATCGCATATGCAATTGACTTATGCATGCTTAGATACGAGTTACCCATTCATGGGACACCACACACACACACACACACACATATTGTTTATTTCTAATTTTGAACGACTTCCATAGAATCAATCTCTACAATCCTAGTGCATAGATGAAAAAACATAGGTGGTAGTCCACCCCAAATCTCAAATAAAAACGTCTACGGAATTAAATATGTTAAACGTCTATAACCTTATAATGGACCCCATATCAATGGTTAAGACCTCCATACCTATCCTTGGACCATGGCAGTGTCTATATAACTATCTCTTGTCTAGAAATATTCATAACGGTTCCTATATGACCATGGTCAACGCCTCCTGAAGAATCTTCAATGTATAAAATAGATTAATGAAACATTTATCCCATATTAAAGCTAAATATCCGCTTTAAAGGTAATCTGTAGTGGTTTAAGACTTGTTTATGTTACAGTATTGTCCCATTAACATGGTTAAGACCCTAAGACCCATCCTTAGTGCATAAAACCTCATAATGACACACATATCCCACTAAAGGACAAATATTCCATCTATAAGGTATGTGTGTTAATTTAGGGAATTATTGTCTACTCTTCCATGACTATATTGAATGTCGAGAGACCCATCCCTCCCATCCAAAAATCTATAATGGCACCCTTCTCCCATTATAATACCATTTAGACTCCCAATATTCCATCCATACGGTCTATGGGTTGGCTCATGGCCCAACATTAGATTGGTTAAGAGGGGGGCAGAGAGTCAAAGGAGGGAGAGGAAGTTGTAGAGCGAATAATGGGAGGGAGGGATGGTGTAATATCCCAAATTTTGGACCCAACACTTATAGGCATGAGCCTATTGATTATAAT
>LPNX010956438.1:93724-110941 GCA_001517045.1 Pseudotsuga menziesii | reverse complement strand
GGCTCGGGTTATTCCGAACGTGCCATCAATAACGCATATGCGTTCTTGATTTACACTTCGGAAGTGCGTTTCTGATTTCCTAAGTGACACCAAAAAGTGGAACCAACTTCATGCGAGCGCCCAAGTATAAACTTACAACCTAGATAACCTAAGATATTATCTACAAACTAAACTACTGTAGGTATATATAAATATATATGTAAAGCAGAGATTAACACAATTATGAATCTAATCAGTTAAAGTACAAACTATAATTATTACTAAGATAAATACACCAGTAAAGACATCCCAAGGTCTACATCTTTAAATACAAGATAATTACTAAAACACTCCATTAAAATTAACATCATCATAAGCAAAGAACAGAGTGAGTATCGTGACCATTCTTTGGTCCAAATATCAAGACTCTTTTGATTATTTCAAATCCACAATCTTATAATATAAATCCACATAATGAAATCTTATGCCATAAAAATCGAATAGTCTCATTTAAATATCGCTCACGACCATCACATAACGATTATCCAATTAAACATTACAACCATTAAATTAAACCCTAAGTTATCGAGCAGCCGTAGTATCGACCCCTGTGGGTTACAAAATACAAGTCACAGGATTAATAAAACCACCACATAAAATGATACACAATAATAATTTACATAACCACGAAACCATCATATTAAAAATCCCAATATAAATTCATACAGAAGAAGCTTTTCCATTTATAAACCATATCCAAATCTCTACACAATTTCAAGTAATTACAAGGGTGGAAAGGAATCAAATCATGTGGACATCCAAGCTCGAACTCACATCCATATAAAAATACAACTCATTCCATCAACCATGAATAGGATTAAACCTTGTGGGTATTTGTTTACCAAGTCCACACTATACATATAGTGTACGCGGGCTACATTATTATTAACCTCAATACTTTTAATAATCAACATTTACACTAAAGCTAAGTTGTAAGACTCAAGCTCTACCCTTGTGCTGTAATCATGGCCACAACCAAATTAATTAAAATACACAGTCCCTTAAGACTCGGTCTACAATGACGAAGGCCATCGTGGGTTTGCACCCATGGTTGTTTCACATATCCAAATTATATACTAATCAACGAAATAATAATAGTAAGGCAACCATCCAGAGCTAACACAACAACCTTGGGGAAGGTTCATGCCATACATAGCATGGCCTCTACCCAAACACCATCAACTATTGCAGCTAGGTTTTAAATAAATGCATTTTATACATAGCCATCAATGAAGGAGAATGCGTCATTTAACCCACAACAATAATCAAATAAGTGCGGCATAAATTCAAGACATACACAGTAAATGTAATAACCATTTCCATTTCATAAACATAGTATACATTATGTATAGGAATTCCAATAAGACAAGTCAAGTATTATCCAGTCGTGCCAAGGGCTATGGCATCATTGCAAGAAATGGTGATGCCTAGGAATAAAAGCCCCAAATTCCAAAATACAATTTACAAAAACATAATATATACACAGATCCTGTAAGGGCACTAAAATTCGCTCCACGGCTAAAAGGCCTCACAAAATATAAAACCCAATAGTTTTCACACAAGCCCAAAGGAGAAATCAAAACCACACAGTGAAACCCCAAACCAAACGACGAGTGTGAAACATAGTGAAGTTGAGAGATAACAAGAATAGGATTGTTTGATAGGCTTACCTTACACCTTGGCATCATCTATGAACCAGTGACGAAGCTTTGAGCCACACTTCTCTTCGCCAACCTTGGCACCTACAAACCACCAAAAAATACAAGGAATGAAGAGTATGAACTGTGGAGTCATGAAAAAAATACCAAATGTTGCCAGAAAACCCATAGTTCTTACCTTTGTGAACCAGAGTGCTGTCTTCATCTCCTGCGTAGAGCCAAGCCCAAAACAACCAACAACCAAGCAAATTGACAAACCATAGTGAAATCCAAACCCTATGTTGGGTCTGCCATGATCCTCAAGGAGCATTAATGGCGCTAGCCTGGTGTCTACTTCCAACTCAAAACCTACTCTTCCATAGTTTGCAAACGATTCATTATCATTGGTTTCCATGCAAATCTTAAACCCCATCGCATAAGATTCAAACCTTATATTATAAATTTTCCATCCAATGCTTGTATCACAATTTTTTGTGTAATGTATAGTCCATACATTATATTATTCCAACCCAAAGTTTAAATACCAAGTATAATATAGATAATGGGTATTGCATAACCATAGGCTTAAGCCTTGAACCTTGCTTTACCATATTCCCTACGATTCAAACTTTAAAACCATGGAATATGATATATTCGATAGTAATAACTAACATTTATACAAATCAAAGGTGTGATCTTTAAGCCAAGATTATAACCCACTTTGTTTTTACAAACAAAGTTAGGTCATGACTTTGCAAATAATCAGTAAACTTACGCAGAAATGAACAAGTATATAAACAAGTAAATAACACATATACATCAGAGTACACCTATAAGAAACAAGTAGTAATCAACACCATGGATTCAAGTGTAAAATACAGTAACAATCCTAACTAAGAGCAAGATAGTGAAATGTAAGAAAATCTTACGACCAAAACAGTGGTACATTCAATGTACATATATTCCACAAGTTAAATAATGTTCCACATAGGTAGTTTTACTATCCTACTATTTTTTTTTTCAATTTTTGGGGACATTGTAGATGGGGTAGGGGACATATATGGGGGGGATGAAGGGAGAAGAAATATAAGGGGAAGGGAGGGATGGGTATGGGAGAGATACAAAAGGGGGGTGGGTGGGGTAGAGGGAGGACAAATATAAAAGGGAAGGGATTGGTGGGAGGGGAATAAATATAAGTGCGAGGGTGGGCCCTTGGGTCTTAGACATTGTCAAGGGATGAAACCTCTACTTTAGTCCTTAAATGAAGCTTCTAGGAATCTAGGACCACCAATAACACCTTAAACCACCATATGTTACCTCTTGAGGCCATTCTTAGCTTTGTTTGTGCGCATTGACACCATTAGGTTGTTTTAATCACTAATGATGGGTTTAGAGACCTTTGACATGGTTGAGTGATCATGAAACCCACGTCGCAAACACTAAAGAATGCTTCTAGGGATCCATAGGAAAGAATAATGTATCAAGCCATGACACATGACCTCTCTAGGGGGTCTGTGGCCTTAGATTAAGGATATGTGATTGATTAGTGATTTTCTTTATAGTAGTTATGGTTTTCAAGTCCATATGCATTGCAATTTGAGGAAACCGAAGCCTTCGGCCCTAAATGAATCCCTTAGTCATTGAAGGTCAATAAGGACACTTCAAACTACCACATAGGACCTATTGATGGTATCCCTACCCCAAAACTTGGGATAATCATGCCATCGAGAGGTTTTAAATAGTAGACATGGTTCTCAAGGCCTTACACATGGTTGGTGAAGTAAACCCAAGCCTTAGTCCATAAAGGGATATTATATCCATCGAAGGCCTAAAATTATACCTCAAATCAACTCACATGACTTACAGGCCCGCTAGGTATGGGTTGTGCGGCCTTTGAATTTGTTGGGGGAGTAAACATTAGGATTGTACTCTAAAAATCCATGAACATGAAAGAAAACTCAAATGACCAACCATGACCTCTTGAAGTTACCCTTTCCTTCGACTGGTGACATGGATGTTGTTAGAAGGTTTTGGATAGTAGATTTGAATCCATGGGTCTTGGACATTGTTAAGGTGGGAAAACTAGGACTTGTGCCATAAAGAAAACTTATTAGAATATAGTTTTAAGAATTAAATTTGATCCACCATACATGACCTCATGAGCATATCCCAGACATAGTTGTGGGAGAAACCCTTAGCCATTCTCAAGCACAATGTATACATCATGGAGCCTCAACATAGTCCAGAGATGACACCTTGGCCTTCATCCCTAAAATATTCTTTTGTGTGTCCACAGAAAAAAACAATTCTTCAAAACAACATAAATGATCTCACAATCATTTTTCTCGTAGTGGATGTGTTGGTACCATATGAATAATTTAGAGCTAGATATGAGTTTCAATCCTTAGAGAAAGGTTAGGTAATAAAACTCAATCATTAAGTCTAAAAAGCATCTTCTATGTCTTAAACGTCATGAACAAGAACACTCGACAAGCACCTCGAACCTTCAATTATATGACCTCATTATCCACAACCATTCATAAATGTTAAGCTAAGCAGAGTCATTTTTCCACACTAAACCGCTTTGGAGGGGCCAATAATTACCATGATCTTTTCATTTTAGATGGGGTTTCTCCCAAAGACTATCCACTTAGTTGGTATTTACTCTTTTTTACTCTCGTACCAAGCTAGTTAAAAAAAATGCATATGCGTTATAATGCATATGCGATATGAATCACATATGCGATATGAATCACATATGTGATATGAATAAGCTATTTAATGCATATGCGTTATATGCGTTATAACACATATGAGTGTTTTTAAAATTTAAAAACTCAGCGGGAATAAGGTTTGGCATTATGTCTGGAATTAGCTTTGGACTACAGAACCTATTGGCTAGGACAAATAAACTAGGGCTACTCCGTGTCTTTTATAACTCTATCAATACTCTTAGTTTTGATGGGATGTTTTGGTTTGACAAACAAAATATTTTTGAATGAAACTTTACAATATTGTAGAGTACGATCTTACGCTTCTGAATATGTAATTTTTTTCCTTCAAATGTATGTTTTAATTATTTATTATTATTTTTCTAAATGACACGTTAATTTTCAAAAATAGATACATAGATTGTTTTTTATATAACTTTTTGATTGCCTTAACCATTTTCCAACAAAAATATATGGTGCACTAGAAGAGAGCAAGCTTTACAATATTATATATGGAAATCAAATATCTCATTAATTTTTACCTTTTAAGTGTTGCACTTGCATAGAACTTTTTTCATTTCTAGATTTTTTGACTTTAATAATTAATAAATAAAAATAATAATTAATGAAAATTTATGAATAAATAGTATTGCACTAGGCCCATATACCCTTTACATGTTGCAATATTTTATTCAAAATTGACATCATTTACCTCATATATTGTTGCACCCGCACAAACATATATGTTATGATGTGCTGAAATTTTGAAAACCCAATTTCATGAAAACTAATTTTATAATCATTTACACACAATTTTTCTGCATAAATGTTATATATTATGAAAGCTGATTCAATTACCTATATTTTGTTTTTTTACTTCACTTTCAAATACTGTAGGAAAGTATCCCTAATTCTCACCTAAAGTTAGAGGTTCGAGGTTTATCGAGTATTATGTGGCATCTGAAGTCTATTTAAAGGAGTCCATGATTGTGCATCAACCCTTAAGCCATGGGATAATGTTCTTAGCATGCGGCTTTAAAAGCAAATAGGTGATGGTCCAACTTATGAATAATGTTTTAAAGTTAATATTATGAAAAATGGTGGCCATAGGAGAGACAAGGTCAATGCCAACAATGATATGAAGGGTTTTAAAGAAGGTTTTAATGGTTTGTTTAAACATGTCATAAACCGTGACTACGAGTTGACAATGCAACCTGTCTTATTAATTGACATGGTTGTTTACACATGCATTTCTGGGGAGGAGTCTCATCCTCACCCTCCACTTGTCTTTGATCTAATTCAAGAGGTTCTATAGGGTTTAATGTGGCATTCAAACTATCGTGAAGGTTTTTACATTGCATTCCCTTTGTCTTAAGGGTATTTTTCTGGTTTATTTTTTAATGGTTGTATGAGGTTTGTGCTCAACCACTCCATAGGTATGCACTTTCCCTTCAGGGTTGCAAAAATTGTTTGGTTTCTGGAGTGTGATTTTCAAGTTTGTTTAAAGGTTTTGTTAGTGTTTAATGGCTATATGGCCACCATTACAGAGTCTTCCATCTTTGTGCTCATCGAGTGGTTAAGTGGAAACTCAAAGGCTTGCCTTCGAAATCAGGCATAGGCTTTTTAAGCATGCAAGAGTTTTATACCATTGTTAACAGTGTTAAGTTAACAAATCGTTTTATAATTTACTTTTCATAAAATTGTTGTTTATGGTCATTTAATATTTTTTGAGATTTTGGATTTGGTTGAGCTTATCAACAAAATTAAACAAGTGTAATAAGTGTATATCAATGATTCATTTTAATGTGGTCCTAATTTTGTTATGCTTAAATGCATATTGATTAAGATTTAAATAATCTTCAATTAAAGGGTGATTAAAGAAACAGTTAACTATTTGTATTTGTATTTTTCGTATTAGTTTTTTTTTCACTAAATAGTATTTGTTTTGTGTATATATTATTAACTCTAACCACCATATATATGATATGAATAATGAATATAAAATTATATTTTTAGCATTTATTTAATAGATAACCAACACATTCACATTCATAAACCACTTTACTTGTGACTGTCTTAGTTATGTATGGTTGAAATTTAATCAGACTTCTGTAACTGCCATTGATTCTTTACTCAGCCTTCTGCATCTGCTATTAATACCTGCACAACCATTTATTGCGACCGAGCAAGAAAGATACCTTCTGCTATGGTTCTGATTTGCTCGCTTGATGCGTCGTAATATGGCAGCTCACTAAATGACAGAACGGATTTGTGGAGGTGAGCAAACATTTTTTTTATATCTTAAAATGGAAACATTTATAAGACGGTTTTCAATTTCCCAAACCCATGGGTGGCTTTTTTAGTAACTGTTAAAGATGTGTTTGAAACTGTGCCACATCTCTCTATATGACAGTACCTACCATTCCTCTTTTCAATTGTCTCACTTTTATATATATACATAAGACGGCTTTCAATTTCCCAAACCCATGGGTGGCTTTTTTAGTAACTGTTAAAGATGTGTTTGAAACTGTGCCACATCTCTCTATATGACAGTACCTACCATTCCTCTTTTCAATTGTCTCACTTTTATATATATATACATAAGACGGCTTTCAATTTCCCAAACCCATGGGTGGCTTTTTTAGTAACTGTTAAAGATGTGTTTGAAACTGTGCCACATCTCTCTATATGGCAGTAGCTACGATTCCTCTTTTCAATTGTCTAGCTTTTATATATATACATACCCAATCCCATGTATGTTGCTATTCCCTGGCCTTAACAGTCTCGGTGGCGTCTTTCAGTTTTTCTTCCGTTAAAAGTTAATGGCGATGATGAAGGTGCATGGTCTCCCTTTCTCATCGTGCACCGCAACGGTTCTGGCATGTTTGAATGAAAAGGAGATAGAATACCAGCTCATCCCGATCAATATAATCGCTGGTGATCACAAACAACGGTCACATCTTTCTCTTAACGTAAATTTTCTGTCTTTATTTTTTATTTTTTAGATATGTATGGATGTATGGATATACAGTATAATTACATATTCATTTTAATTACAGGTCTAAATGGATCTATATATTAAAAGAAATTTGTTGTCCGAGGGATTTATGATTTATGATTTAGTTTGTGGCTGGATCTTTTGGTTGGATCTTTTGGTTAGGGATTAATGGTTCAAAGATGAGTTATCCATGTTTAGCTAAATGTTATTAGGCACGTTTTTCTTGTTATCTATTTGATCAAGCATGAGTTATTTTTTATAATATATATATATATATATTATCTGTTATCTTACATTATTTTACTTATCTGCCATAAATTGTTAATTATCTATATATCAACTATTAGTTATCTCTGCATTGCTACGTCTGACGTTAAAAAACATGTACGTTCGGTCCATCCAATGGACCAACAGCGAAGTCAACCATTGACTTAGCTGTTGGTCCGTTGGATAGACCGAACGTACATGTTGTTAAGGATGGCCCATTGCTACCAGTTATCCATTCATAGTTAGCTACCAGTTATTTTTTGTATGTCTTTTTATATAATTGTTTATTTTGAATTTTAAAATACTGTCATATAATCAATCTCAACAATACACTTGTCTCATCCTCTTTTATTGATGAAAAAGAAAAGGCCTTAGTTCACCAAAAATCTCAGATAAAAAATATGTTTAAATTATTTAATAAATTTTTTTTATTTAACTACTATAATGAAAAGAAAAATAAAAAATAGTAAGATATAAATGCTATTTTATGGTCATTCATTTTATTTGGTATTTTCCAGCCATTTGGACAGATTCCTGCTATTCAAGATGGAGACGTCACCTTATTCGGTAACTATAATCTCTCTCTATATGCATGATATTTGCATATATTGCAGTAGCACTAACCCTAAACCTAGCTCTGTTGTTGTTAGGTCATTGACGTGGTTAAGATTGCGTTTTGATAAGAATTCACGTTGTTGTTGTTGTAGAGTCGAGAGCAATCGTTAAATATTTGGCCAAGAAATACCAAGGTGGTAGCTGCGATCTGTTAGGAGAAACTGTGGCAGAAGAAGCGGTTGTTGAGCAGTGGTGCCAGGTAGAGTCGCAGCAGTTCAACCCTCCATTTTATGCGATAATTGAGCAGGTTTTCATAAATCCAATGAAGGGATTAGGTTCCACTGACGACGCAGTGGTGGAAAGTAACGTGCAGAAGTTGGGTAAAGTATTGGATGTATACGAGGAACGGCTGTCGAAGAGCAAGTACTTGGCAGGAAATTTCTTCAGCCTGGCGGATCTGCAGCATCTTCCCTATCTCCACTATTTGGTGACTGCTGTGGAGAAGGGCTATCTGCTTTCTTCCAGAAACAGTGTGCATGCATGGTGGGAAGACATTTCTTCACGCCCCGCTTGGATAAAAGTGGCGCAGAACCTGAAACTCCCTTCTGCTAATTCTGATGAATGAAGTAATATCATTGAAATAAACTCAGCTGCTTGTTGCTCACCATTACCTTACATGCTGAGTGACGCACCTGTCTTAATAAATCATTAGCATTCCCTTTCCAGATCAGTTATTGATGTTATTTGTATGGTTGTTGATTGCAATTCGACCTGCAAAGTTGCATTAAATTTGGGCTCGTTTACTGTTCATGTGGCAAGACATTAATCGATGTCACTTTAATCCGTTGATTGTATAAGACTATTACTATTTATATTTATGTTTAAAAAAACGTAATAACAATAGAATTTATCATACCTATAGAATAAATAATGTGAACTTATCGAAAGTAAAGAATAAATAATGTGGGAGCGGGTTAAAGTTTAATTTTTAAACCATTTGTTCTTTTTTAACTATTATTCAGATTGCTGAAATCGTATTAGTGACTGCAAAAATGGATTGATGGATTGACTAACCTCATGTCATTTCAACAATTTTCTTATTACATTATTCTTTGCTTAGCATCTTTACATAGCATGTTTAATTACAAACACAGTTTTGTTTTTAATTATAAAAATAAAAACAGTTTATTATACAGTATATTTTTATTTTTAAAATAAAGATAGAATATTTTTTAAAAATTATTACACTATAAAAACAGTTTTATTTCTAAAACTTTAACTTAAATTAACAAAAGGTTAAGCCTAAGTATTTCTAGCACAGAACCACTTCTAAATTTTTAACATAACATCCAATGATTATAACACTACAAGGATAAGCTATTTGTGTCTAAAACAGTTATTGTATAACTATTTTAAAAATAATTTTAATAATTCAATCTAAGAATTAAATTTATTTATATTTTTACCATACAATAAATAATTTGTAATCTTCCTTTACATATATAATTTTCGTAAGAATTAAAATGCATTTGATTTAATAAAACAAAGTGCACCGAATATGCAGGTAAGGATTTTGCAATGTATTGACTAGCTTCCTTATTGCATCTAGGTTATGCAGGTAAGGATTTTGCAAAGTATTGACCCGCTTCTTTAGATGCAGGCTTTCACTTTAATTAGAAATGCTAGAATCTTTCATATTTCTCATTGTTTGTGCCTTACCTATAATGTATTATCATATTGATTAATAAATTATAATTTCATTAATTAAAATTAATAACAAATCATGACCATATGACCATATGCCATGTACCTAATATATTATAATATTGAATAATAGATTTATAATTATCCTACTAGTAATTATAGGTCATACTCATAAGCTATTTCCATTGAATTAATGGGTGTGATAAGATGTATTATAGTAAGGATGATATGTTCTTCTATTGAAAGTAGGTGCCACTCATAATCTATTTCCATTGAATTAATGAGTGTGATAAGATTTATTATAATAAGGATGATATGTTCTTCTATTAAGACACTCTTAGTTATAGGTCACACTAATGAGCCATTGCCATTGAATTAATGGGTGTGATAAGATGTATTAAAGTAAGGATGACCTATTCTTTTATTAAGCCATTTATGGTTTGTAGCTTCTCAATACTTATTCTTAATTACAGGTCACACTAATGAGCCATTGCTATTGAATTAATGGGTATGATAAGATGTATTATAGTAAGGATGACATCTTCTTCTACTAAACCACTTATGGCTTGTAGTTTGCCAATGCCATGAGAAGACCATAGCTTCTTTTTCATTTGCTCTTTGCTCTTGCACTTTTAGGAGCTTACTTCTTCATGTGTGTCTCTATATAGAATAAATTTTCTCCCAATCCGATATAAGGATGTGTTGAGTCTGCAACAATTTCTCAAAATTCTAAAAAAAATTAGGACCCTCCTTTGTTTTGGATTATCCTGTTTTTTCTTTCCTACTTTGATGCAAGGATTTCTCAGAATGTTTGTTTTAATGCGTGGGTTGCTCTACTTGCTGCCTTGGAGAGCCTTTGGAAACCTGTTGGATTGCTGCTGTTGAACGTATTTGAAGCTTGCTGAAATCGGAAGCTGTTTTGCTTTGGTTTTCCGCCGTTGCGATGGGTTTTAAGTTTTCACCTCTCGATTGCACAACCTTCCGACTGCCGACCCTTTTTATTTACGGCGGGTGCTTTTTTGATTGGGCATCGGACGCTTTTTTAATCTTTTATCCCGTCGTTGTGGACGAGCTTTTGATCGTGATTTCCGGTTTTCTCCCGACTTATGTATTTTTGAATGACTTCAAGTTTTAAGTCGGAACCTTTTACTGTGTTATTTTCCCCCGTTGCGGAGGGATTTGGACTTTCGTCCTCCGACTTGAGATCTTCCCGACGTCCGATGCGTGTAGCCGGAACAGAGACTTTTAGGATTGTATCTTCCACGATTGCGGAAAGCTTCAAACTCTCGGCTTCCGATTCAAGTTTTCTCCGATGTCCGATTGTTGAGTTCTCCCATCTCGCCCAACATTGCAGACGGATCGACGTTATGGCCTTCCGCCGTTGCGGAAGGTTCCGCATTCTCACCCTCCGATTTAGAATGGATTCCCGTCCGACATGTTATGTCGCACGTGTGGATTTTGTATATATGTGAGCGGGTCATGGGGTTTGTTTATCATTCCATCGTTGTCGATTAGTGTGCTCTACCGTTATCTATCGCGCTCGCCCGTTTCGCCGTTGCAGTACTTTCGATCCAGGTGTTTTCACCGTGCTCGGCAGTTATCTCCACGTCAGCTGCGCGCTCTTGCGAGGTAGGTTATTTTCACCATCTCCTTTTCCTTTGAAGCATGCGGTAAAGTTTATATGGACAGTTTTGGGTCACGGTAGTTTTCCCCTAGTGGTTTGCCGGTTCCGTTGTTTTCAAGCCTATATAAGTAAGGGGAGGGCTAGTTTTGACAGTCACCGGGGCGGTTTTTTAACTCACGGTGAAATAATTTAGGCCCGCGGCCTGTTTTGCAAACCCCGCGCGTAGAGATGGGGGTTTGGTGTAGACAGTCTTTCCGCCGTCTGCACCAAGCTTCCTCAGATAGTGATGATTGTGCAGGAGGGGGGGGTGTATATCCGTCTTTGCATTACCTATGGGTTTTCCTCGCGGTTGTGGCCTCATTTTATCCACACCCTCAGACATTGGTTTTGCCGCGCCATTCTACACTTCTTGTTTTGAAACCCTATCTGGTTGGAAAGAATCCGCTGCGATTTGTAGATCTTTAGCCTGGAACACCATGGGTAGTCAAACTAATGTAATTGTTTTGCCGCAAACGGCGTGGCTCGTCATTGTGTCCATTCCTGCTAAGATATATGTTGTTAAAAGCATAGGGAACCCCCATAGTCATGCCGCATATAACTACGTTTGATCATCTCTTTTGTTGATACACACAGGCTAAACTTTTGAGTACTGCACGCTGCATTTTAATGGTTCTAATGATTAAAGCAACTTTTAGGCTGCACATATATGCATTGCGTTCTTTACTTACTATCACCTTAAACACGTGAGACTGGCATACTGTATATCGATGTAGTTTGTTGCAGTTTAAAGATGGTTATGGAATGGTTCAATATCGTGCAGTAATGTTACATCTTATAGACAAAGGATACTAACATGTGCATAATAATCCTATTAGTCAGTTCAGTTAGGTTATGCAAGCTGGTATCTTAGTTTTATTGACTAATTGCTGTAAATACTGCACACTGATATAGAAATGTCTGCAACTTTGATGCCTCAATATTATCATGTTACCTATGGCAAGAAGAATTCAATTCTACCATGTCCAAAAGACAAAAGAAAAAGGCCCCAGTGGTGGAAGAAGTACCACAAGCAGAAGCCGAAACAAAGACAGAATACATATATGAAGATACCCAGTGTGTTTCTGGTGTTGAGCCTGAATACAAATGGGATGACATATATAGATTGATTTCCCGCAGGGAGGTTCCCGACATGGGTCTCGAAGAAGAACCCATTTACGCCAACATAGAGAAATCTGCCATCATGAAGGTTACTACCAGACCAGAGATGTTCCCATGCTCTGAGGTAATTGGATGGATTCTGCCCCATGTAAACACTAGCTCAATGATCATAGGAAATGTTGAAGGCCAGGGCTTTGCTGCATTCAGCCCAGGATATGTGGCGTTGGCCTATCACCTGCCAGAACCTCAAATCTTTCTATCTGATGCTTGGCTGGATAACATCAGGATGGACCTAGTGGAAACCCTTAAGAGAATGCTCTTGCCGGGAAAGCTGTACCGACATAGACAAAACATTGAGTATGATACAGCGAGCTTGAGGGCTCCTTACAGATTTATAGCCTTGATGCTTAATAGGATCTTCAGGAGAGCTCATGGCAGACTCTTCAAATTCGAATGGATACCCATTATGTTTCATGTAGCAACCCAAGGAACAGTCTTCAATTGGGCCAGCCTTGTATCAAGCAGTTTTTCTTCTTGCTTGGCCGCAGCACGGGGAGGAGAAACCCAGAAAAAATCTGAATTTTATATGAGCTCAATATTAATAGACTGCATACTGTGCACTAGCCTTTCCCTGATCTCAAATGCATCTGGGATAGGGAAAGGATGCCCGTGTATGCAGCTTACAGACTATTGTGGGCTCACCAATATCATAGCCATTAAAGAGAGGTCTGTGAGCATTTCATTATGCCACTCTACACTCTCATTTTTCGAAAGGAATGTGACTGTATGTCAGAAGGTGCCATGCAATTAATCCAAGAATATGTAGATTATTTCTTGACTCACAATGGCATGTATTTCAGAATGTATGGAGGGTCGAAGAAACCTTTACTACAGCCCAAATATGCTACGGATTATATAGTCCATAAAGAGGAGGTCAGGCAGGTGTTCATTGACAGAATAGGTCATTTCTTGTTCCAACACAAGAAAACTGCATACCCTCCCCTGCCATTCAAGCTAGGTAGCTACAAATTCACCAGGGTGAAACAGGCTACCGAATTCATAGAGGAATTAGGGAAGTTCCATTTTGGTGAGATGCCTTTCAGGCGAAATGATACCATTGGTAAAATAGCTGAGCACTGTAAAGAGCATAAGGTGTTTTTTGAATATACCCATCATTTCGATAAGGAAGAATCTATCTTCCGGAATGCTCCGAACCTGACAGCTCTAAAAAGAAGGTTCAGGCCAAAAAGCAACACCAAGGGTGGAAAAGGGGCCGAGCAAGCCAAAGCCGAACAAACCAGAGATGAAGAAGAAGCCAAAAGGAGAAATGAGGAAGCTCGGAGGCTGGAAAAAGAGGCTGCAGAATGGATACAGATGGCAGAAGAAGAAAAAAGAAAAGCTTCCCAAGAAGCAGCCGAGAAAGCAAAAGCAGCTGCCCAAGAAACGGAAGAAGCAGCTAGACAATCAGCTGAAGAAGCAAAGAGAAAGCTAGATGAAGAGCTCCAAAAGCAGGAGGCTGAAAGAACAGAGTTGCCACAACAATCGGTTGTTGAAACACCAGCAGGGCAGATCCAGGAGGAGGAAAACCCAGAGGTGCAGACCTCGCAAGTACTTGCTGCTAGCACCCTTGTGACCCCTACGTTCCGGCTAGTACCTTTCACTCAGAAAAAGGGTGAAGAAGTCCCCGACTTCAGCACTGTCTATTATGATAGATCTACCAAGAGAATAATGAAGAGGACAGAAATAAAGGTAGAATCAGAAGGAATGGCTGGCACAATGATAACAGATACTGCTGTTATGATAGGGACAGACGTGGATCCAAGACTTACCATAAGGTCTGGAACTGCAATACTACATGCTTCAGAGGACAACATAGACAAGGTGATGACTAAACTGGAGTCATACAAGAAATATTCTGAGCAGCTGAAGGATACCCTGAAGAGAGAGAGAGAGGAGGGAAATAAGTTAAAGCGGAAATTTGAGCACTTACAGAGGGATATGAGGACTGCTGAAGCTGAATTGCAGCCCTTACATGAAGAAAGGCACGCTCAGGAGACTACACAAGAACACCTTGAGCAAGTGCAAGCAGAAGAGCAGGATTTGAAGAAGGAGAAGGAGCAATTGCTGCAAAAGGTGGAGGACCTAGAAGAACAGATGAAGATCCTTGAGCAGGCCAATGATTTGCATTCCTAGGGACTGACAAAGAAACATCAAGAGCAGCTTGCCTCTCTGACCGCTGATCTGGAGGCAGCAAAGGAACAACAAGTAAATCTGCAACCTTTCAAGGACCATATCCTGGCTCAGAAAGCTAAAATGCTACAGCTACAGACCACTCTGGAAGAAGAAATGTGCAAAGTGCTTCAGATTGACAGCATGCTAGAAGAGATCATGGAAACTTCCTCATACTTCGTTGATCGATCTTAGGATGTTCTTGAGGTCTTGAGTGCCAGAATGGCAAGGCCGGAAGATGATGCCGAGACTCCAGAAGGGCTACCAACAAAAGACCATCAAGCCCTTAAGAGAGATCACAACCTAATAGAGTTCGCCATTAGTACTGCAGAAGACTTCAAGAAGGCTGTAAAAAAGACGCAGGGAGCATTCTCAGAATATTTCAGAAGGCTCCTGAATATGTACAACTGATGTTAAACAGAGGCTGAGCATAGGCTTGAGGAGTTCCCGGACCATGAGGCCTTTGTGGAAATATTGCAAAAAAGATATCAAGATGTAGAGGCCAGAACTCAACAGATTAGAACCATTGATGACCTAGTGCTGAAGAACGAGGTAGGCCACGCAGCCGTTAGCATGCAATTTCTAGAAGATCATCTTCGGTTGAGCCCTGCAAGGATCGAGGCCATCAGGAACCAAGTTGAAAAGTTTGAAATCAACATTCAGTTCCTGGAGCCATGAGCATTTGAAGGCATTGCTGCTAAAGCAGCAGCATGGAAAAAGTTCTTAGATAGCCAGACGGGACCCTCCTCATAAAGGACCGGTCAGCTTTGTAATAATTTAATAATTTTGTAAAATATTTTTGAGAAATGAAGCGCTGGGAAAGCAAAAGGTTGGGAAGCCCAACGGTCACTTTGGGCAGACCAACGATTTTGACTTTTTGTATAAAAGTAGGAAACGTAGAAGGAAAAGAGGCTTTTTTCCCCAGTAAGACTGGTGATGACGTATTGTAAGAAGAACTATTTCCTTTTGCAATAAAAATTTACAGTTTGCCTATTGAAAGAAGATTGGTGGGATTTCGAATGCTTTGCCTTGGATAGTTGAAAGATGAACTACTTTGTTTTTCAGCATTGTGTCCATGAATCGTGAGATCGTTCTAAATTTATGACCTATGTCTTTGTTTAAATGATTTCTGTTTTATTTGCGAAATAACCACCATGAGTAATGTAGGCTTATCATAAAACAATTGGCTATCTGGTTGTGGAAATATCTTTCATTGTTCATGCTTGTAAAAGTAAATGTCAGCTATCTGTAATTGTTGTTATCATGCGTGCACATTCACATTACTCATATATATTAAATACAATTTGGCTCCCCAAGGATAGGTAGATAGAGATAGATAGATAGATAGATAGCTAGGTCACATGTGTGATTCAGGTGCTGGTGAGCCTAAGACAAGAGGTAAGAACCTGCGCATGACTTTGTGAATGCTCCTTGCATCCTTCACCACCCTGCATAATTAGGTAGATACTTGCATTCCATTCTTAAGTCAAAAAATTACAAATTTCGGTGGACCGGGCCGCAACCGGTAACCCCATTTTTGTTACTTTGACCTACGGTGGCCGGACCGTAAATTGGACGGATTCCCTATACCAAACAGTCAACGGGATAGTTGGGAACGTTGATTGGGGAGAATCCCTTACTGTTTCCGCCTGCAAATTTCCAGTCCTCAACAGTTTTGGCGCTAGAAGGAGGGACGCCAGTAAGTGGCTGGCCGTGGAACTAAATTTCCCGAGACTATCCTACCAGCAGATGTTTTGAATCTTTCAACCTAACCCAAGTATTTGCAGATTTCGGTACTATCCTTGAAGGACTGTTTTTTCCAGTGGCTTATTCGTTTACCACCTGATCATGGCTGGTAATCAACCCAACCCTCTGCCAGCATGGAGAGCTAGGTTCCCTCTGAACTTAACACCTCCTTTGCACAATCTACCTCCAGCCTTTGACAAGCTCTTGCCTAAGTTCGACCCTGAGGAAGGGATTGTTGTAGACGATCACCTTCAAATCTTCTACCTAGCATTAGAAGGGCTAAGGGCTAGGGAGTATGAAGATGTGGTCTGTAGGCTGTTTCCGCACACTCTGAAAGGAGCAACAACATCTTGGTATTTCAGTCTGCCTGCAAACTCCATTCCTGATTGGAACACCTTTGAAAGAGTTTTCAGAAGTAAATACACAACCCAAAAGACACATGCGTCATTAATGAAAGGTCTTGGTCGGTTAAGAAAAGAGAAGAATGAAAAGGTACATAGTTTCACTCAGATATTTTCACTGTACCTAAAAAACTTTTCTGCAGTAGAT
>LPNX010956438.1:59156-76165 GCA_001517045.1 Pseudotsuga menziesii | reverse complement strand
AGTAGAAATGTTATTTTGGTTTTGGAATTTGAACAAATGTACATAGAATTTTTAAAGGTTGGTAAATTAACTTACAAAATTTGGTTTTTCTGCAGTCTCCAATGATGAGACCTATCCCTCTTATTCAGCGATGGGGATCACCAGTGAGCAGTCGCAAAAGAAAGCTACACTTCTCCGAAGACTTTGGCAGTGGCAACAAAACGTGGGATAACTAGGAAAAATGTATAGGGGGCATACATAGATGTACCTTTTGATCCACTATTTTGTATTATGGCTATGTGGCATGGCAATTTTTTTACAACATTATTGCTATACATATATAATATAAATCAAGGTTCAAATTTATACATTTATATGGTTGACTTGATCTTGGAACATGATATCATGGTTGACTTGGTCTTGGAACATGATATGTGTGGTTTACCTATGTGATATAATGATATGTGTGGTTCGTGCATGTGTGCTAACTTAAATGAATTTCCAATACTTAAAGGAAGAATTTAAACAACTCATCAAATTTTTAACATCATACAATTCTAACATACAATAACATACTCTACATTACCCTACAACACTAACATCATACCATACTATGATACAATAACATGTACCATAACATAACATACTAACAATATGTACCATTTAACACTAAGTCATGCATGCATGTGTAATATATAGCATATCATACCCTACAATACCTTATGATACTAGTTCATCATACCATACTAACATACATCATGTACCCTACAAACCCTAAATTGGTTGAAGTAAACCCTAGTTGTTGCATGCAAATTTGTGTTCATGAAAGCCTAGTTGGTGCATGCAAGTATCGGTGATCATGTGTTTCTAGTTCCCTCTCCTAACTTGCATGATTGCTCACTAAACCCTAGTTCCATGAGGATGAGGATGAGGGTGATGATGATGATGATGATGATGATGATGACCATGATGATGTTGATGAGGATGACGGTGATGATGATGATGAGGATGAGGATGATGATGATGATGATGATGATGACCATGATGATGCTAATGAGGGTAAGGGTGATGATGATGATGAGGATGAGGGAGATGATGAAGATGATGAGGATGAGGGTGATGATGATGATGATGATGAAGCTGATGAGGGTGATTGTGATGACGATGATGATGAACAATGATGATGAGGAGGAGGAGGAGGAGGAGGAGGAGGAGGATGACTATGATGATGAGGATGAGGATGAGGGTTATTATGATGATGATGAGGATGAGGGTGGTGATGAGGATGAGGATGAGGGTGATTACCAATGATGTGTTAGGAAAAAAACAAATTATTTAAAACAAAACGCATATGCGTTATAGCTTTATCATATCTCATATGCGTTATATCCCATATGCGATATGAATAAGCTATAAAGCATATGCATTATATTGCATTTGCATTATATCTTATTCATATCACATATGTGTTATATCGCATATGCATTATATCGCATATGCGATATGAATAAGCTATATCGCATATGCGTTATATCACATATGCATTATTTTAAAATTTAAATAATTGACGGGATTAAGGTTTGGTATTAGGTTTGGAAGCAACTTCAGAATACCGAACCTATTGTCTAGGACAAATCAGCGAGGGCTATTGCTCGTCTTTTAGAACTCTATCAATATGCTTAGTTTAGATGGCATGTTTTGATATGACATACACAATATTTTTTTATGAAAATGTAGGATATTGTAGAGTACGAAATGAAGATTCTGAATATGTAATTTTTTCCTTCAAAACTATGTTTTATTTATTTATAATTATTTTTCTAAATGACACACGTCAGTTTTTGAAAATACATACATCGATCGTTTGTTATATAACTTTTTATTTCCATCACCATTTACCAAAAAACCTATATGGTGCTCTAGATGAGATCAAGCTCTACGATATTATATTTAGAAATCAAGGATTTCATTAATTTCTACCCCTAAAGTGTCGCACCCGCACATAAGGTTTTAATTTCAATCTTTTCTGACTTCAATAATTAATAAAAAAAAAAAAATCATGAAAAATTCCGAATAAATAGTGTTGCACTAGGCCCATATGTCCTTTATATGTCTACAAGATTTTATCCCAAATGGACATCATTTACCTCATATATTGCTGCACGCGCACAAACATATATGTTAAGATGTGTTGAAAATTTGAAAACCCACTTTCATGAAAACTAATTTTATAATCATTTACACACCTTTTCCTTGCATAAATGCTATATATTATGAAAGTTGATTCAATTACCAATCTTTTATATTTTTACTTCATCTTCAAATAAGTTAGGGAAGTACCCCTAATTGTCACCTAAAGTCAGAGTTTCTCATTTATTCCAGTATTATGTGGCATTTAAAGTGTCTTTAAAGGAGTCCATGATTGTGCATCAGCCCAAAACATAGTCAGGATTCAAGGCACCATTGTAAGCAATGGTACAACAACCTTTTGAGACCCACAATTAAAACCAAATGTAGAGTTTTTCATTAACCAACGAAATCATACATTCAAGCTACCAACCCAAAAATACATTACAGGGTAGAGTTGTGACAGTCATGGCCTAAAGGGACCAAACTCAAAACATCTTAAACCCCAATACTTCATACGCATCTCTGGATGCCTTAAATAGAAATGAAACTTTATATAGTTGAAACCCTTAAACATTTATTCATCCGTCATTACAAACACCGAGCTCAAGGATCTGTTAACAACATCTACACGTAGAGGCAGAACTTCAAACTTGTTGGTACAGGGCTTACCTATGAAGGGTATCTCATTGATAGCCTGGTAATCAGCACAACCCATGCATTGGGATCTATATCACCTACAAACAAAGAACCAAAGCACATTAGAAGTATACCAATCCTCGAGCTGAAACAACAAGTAAACAATGCTACAAACCTAGGTTAAGAGTATACCTTCCAAAGGCATAGATGCAAACTAGACCTCACGCAGGGGAAAAAACGAGAGAGCTAAACAGAGCATAACCACCATAGGGCCAAATGAATCATGCAACCATGACACACCAACCTTCAGGCTTGAGTTTACCCCATCTTGAGGAGAATTTACTTTGCCACCCTCTCCACAACCAACATCAAAATATTTCTTCATGCCTATAGTTCCAAAACCCAAATGTGACTTGGTGTTGACAATAAATTTTTCATTGAGACCCCCCATCATTATTTTCGTTGACATTGTTAAGCCAAGATTCATGGCATACGAAATATTCCACGAATGGCCCATTATACATATACCTTATGACATGTAAACTTTAATACATTATTTCTAATTCTTGTGATTGAATCCTTTAAACCTTTGCCATAAAATCATTCCAATCATATGTTTTAAATATTAAGCATAGGAACCAAGTTTATTAAGTCAACAAACACAGTGATAATTTTAAAATAGATAGATGTAGGTCATACAAACCCCATCTATGAGTAACAAATTAATGCAAACATTATTAGTAAGAGATGCTAGGATACGACTTTGGTCCTTTTGTCTTCTAAGAAAATGAAGTAGTTTAGAAAAGGTAGCTTGTCAATCTTTAGCTGTCATTGCAAGCATTGGGCCACCTAATGAACTTGCACAAAATGAAGAAGAGTTGCGTTAGTTCAACATTAACTAAGTAAACCATGTAGTGTCAAGTAAAACCAGTTACCTCTCCAAGTGGCACTATAACAGATACAAGTCTCACCACTCCACCCCTTGACATTTACAAGTTGAGTGAGGAATTTCCATAAACAAGTAAAAATAACTTATAACTAGTAAGCAAGCTATAAACTGAACACGCATACATGTATGGGAATGATAAGAAATAACCAATGAATAGTGTAATGGTCTAAATAAGACCAAGTAACATAAACACGTTATATAGAATTACATTAATAACCAAATCGAGAAAAATCTAGAAAGGGTAAGAACAACTTATGACATTTCGGTTTTGCAAACAAAGTTCGACACATTCCGCAGAAGATAAGTTAATGTCTAGTTTAGGTTGTAACTAAATAGCATAATAATAATAATAAATTCAAATTTTGGGGACATTACAAGTGGTATCAGAGCCCATTTTCAACACTGAGAGACCTAATGGGAATGTTAGACCATTGTTGCAGAAAATAAAGTATGTTTTTAATTTTGTTAACTAACATAAATTCTTCATGTTATTAAAAATGTGTAATTGCAGAATTAAAAGAACAATTAGATCATGAACACAGAAGAGGACAACAACTGGCAAGGAAAGTTCAGCACGCCCGCCCAAGAAGCAGAACTAGTGGTGGAACTAAATTCTGATATATTGAAAACCATACAAAGTATTCAACCATACTTACAAAGTTTAAAATATCATAATATGAATGAAAGAAAGGAAAATCAAACAATTAATGAAGCCTTGCTGTGGAACATGATGGGAAGAATCCTGCAGGGAAAACCCACTCATTCAACCAACAGGTTCAAGAAATAATTCTATCATAAATGGGCCAGCAACCCAAGAGAAGAAGGAAAAGAATAACATACCCCTGAACCTCTAGAAAGAGATTGTCATAGCCCTTTTAGCGATGATTCTCTTTCTCCTTGCAGAAAGAAAAAGAGAAGTGATGACAATCTTCAGGGAGAGTTCATGAAGTTAAAAGCCCCAATCTATGCAAGAGATATGAACACAGGGGAGAAAGCTGAAGAATGGCTTCTAGGTATGAGAAAATATTTTTGAGTACATAACTACTCTAGCGATATTAAGTCCTGTTTAACCATCTATAATTTAAATGGAAAAGAAGATAGATGGCGGAGAGACCTAAAGAATACCAAGAAATATGAGGTAAGAGAAATTAGATGGAGTAATTTCCATAAAATGTTTCATGATAAATACATGTCGGAAAGGTTCTTCGATAGAAAGGTGAAATAATTTTAAGAATTAAGGATGTGTTCCATGATTATGGATGCTTTCATTAACATATTTTTGGATCAGTTACATTATGTACCTTACATAAAGGACGAGAAAGTTAAAATACAACAGTTTTTAGGATGTCTTGCACCCAACTTCTCAGAGAAGATTGAATTCAGCATGCCTAAAACATTGGACACCACCCTACATAAAGCTAGCCTTTTCTATAAGCATGGACAGCTGGGGAAAGAGAAGATCAAAAAAAGCAGAGACAGGTCTAGGACCTTCTGAGACAATTAAAAACTGGGTTTCAACCCACCACCTTATGGAAAACAAAACAACTACTTTCCAACCAATAAAAATTTTCATAGAGCTGGTACAAAACCATATGTACCAGCATCGAATGCTAACAAATTAGAAGCAAATGGGGGAGCCAATGTTTCCCCACTGCAAATTAAATGTTGGAAATTCCAAGGGACCCATTATGCTCGAGACTGTAAGAACAATACCAATGGAGTCTTGCACAACTTACAAGAAGAACCAACAATATAGGACATAGATGGAACAATATGGATTTATGCAGGCTTGGATGGTCGACAGACATACCATCATCTTACCATGGTTGAGATAGAAGGTAAGGTTTCCAACACTTACACTTCAATATTGATTAACTGTGGTGCTTATTGGAGCTATGTATTTCCTAAAACTGTTGATGTATGTAAACTAGATAAAGTTAAACATGAGAAACCCTAGCTAGTGCAATTAGCCACGGGTACGAAACAAAAGGTTTTTTAAATAGTTAAAGACTGTGAGGTAAACTTGAATGATTTCTACTACAATAAACTTGAACATCCTACCCTTAGGATCGTATGATATACTTATCAACATGGACTGGTTGGAACAACACCATGTCATGCTCAATTGCTTACACAAGTCAATCTTGTTTATATATAGCTAAGAGAATCCAATAAACATTTAAGGCATACCTATGAAAGTTTCTGTAAGGAAGATATCTGCTTTACAAGCAAATAAGTACATTAAGAAAGGCTGCAAAATGTTTGCAGTAAACATCCAAGACATAGAAGCTGAAAGAGAATAACACATCAAAGACTTTCCAGTTCTCATAGACTTTAAAGACGTATTTCCTGAGGAGATCCCAAGGATTACCACTGAAAAAAGAATTATATTTTTCCATAGAAATGACCCCAGGATCAGTTTCGGCTTCAAAATACCCTTATCGCATGAGCGCACCAGAGTTGGTGGAACTCAAACTACAGTTGCAAGAGTTGATTGAGAAGGGATATAGCACCGATACTTTTAGTAAAGAATAAGGATGGTACTATGCGGATGTGCATCGACTACTGTGAACTTAACAAGATGACCATAAAGAACTGATACCCACTCCCTAGGATCGATGACTTGTTCAATCAAGTAGGAGGAGACAAGATATTTTGGAAAATTGACATGCGATCTGGTTACCATTAAGTAGGGATTCATGATGAGGATATTCAAAAAACCCCCTTTCATACAAGGTATGACCATTACAAGTTTATAGCGGTGCCATTCGGGTTGGCCAATGTACCCACGAACTTTATGTGTACAATGAACAATATCTTTAGTATATACCTTGATAAATTTGTTTTTGTCTTTATATAATACATCCTAGTTTATTCTAAGAGTAAAGAGGAACATGAGGAGCATCTCTGCATAGTGCTACAAGTGTTATGGGAACACCATCTCTACTCTAAGTTTAGTAAATGTGATTTTTACAAACCACAAATAGAGTACTTGGGTCACATCATCTTCAAGAAGGGGATAATTATGGACCCGGAGAAGCTTAAATCCATAGAAGATTGACCTACCCATACTAGTGTCACTGAGATTAGATACTTTTTGGGATTATCTGGTTATTACTGGAAGTTCATTGATAAATTCTAGAGGATAGCTTGTCCCATGAACACTTTAGAAAAGAACGAAAACAAGTTCTTATGGACAACGAAGTCCGAGGAAAATTTTAAAAAGCTTAAACAACTTTTGACGACTGCAGCGATACTACGAATTAGGGATCCAAATGGGGATTTTGTTATTTACACATATGCAAGAAAGGAAGGGCTTGGAGGAGTCCTCTTGTAGAATGATTACAAAATCTGTTATGAATTGTGAAAGTTAAAAGAACACAAATATAACTACCCCACCCATGATCTTGAGTTAGTAGCCATCATCCACACCTTGAAGATGTGGAGGCACTACCTCATGGGAAAGAAATTCCTTCTGAAGATAGATAATATGAGCCTGAGGTATTTATTTGAACAACTAGATCTAAATTCCAAACAAGCTAGATGGTTGGATTTCCTTTGCGAGTACCATTTCGAGCTAAAGCATATAAAGGGCAAGGATAGCAAAATTGATGATACTTTGAGCCGACGAGCTCATATGATATATGAGGCGACTTTAAGTCAAATCAATTTGGATTTACATGAGAGGATTAGAATGGTCAACAGAGTTGACCCTTTATATGTGGAAATCTTCTAGAAGGTCCAAGAGGACATGTTGTTTTAGCAACAAAAAGAGTACAAGGTAGACGAAATGGGACTGCTATGGTCCAATGAGAGATTGTAAGTTTCGTACCAAGGGGACATCAGGTCTAGCATCCTCATAGAATTTCATCAGATACTCTACTAAGGGAATCCGAGATATCAAAAGATGATATCTATAGTAAAGAAATATTTTTTATGGCCTAATTTAAAGGTCAACATAGCGTTGTTTATCGCAAAATGTCAAGAATTTCAGCTAGTCAAAGATGAGCACCAGCATCCCTAACGGTTGCTACATCCATTACCCATTCTGGAATGGAAGTGGGAGGTCATTAGTATGGATTTTATCACAGGTCTATCTAAGACTAAGAATCAACATGATTCTATCTTTGTAGTAGTTGATAAATTGTCAAAATCAACACACTTCATTCTAGTGAAGTCGACCTACAAGGAAGCATTAGAGAAAATTTGGGGTCTAAAATGGGCCTTATAAGAAAATGTCCCAACAATAAATTTGTGAGTTGGAATTCAAGAACCAATATAATTCAATAAAATGATTCAACCATAATGGTTGAATTGACATATTTGTCATAAAAGAAAACTACTTTTTTTGTTCATATTTTCGACATATCTCCGTGTGGTTTTACTCAAATTTCAAGAAGGAGAGCTCGTTGGATCCGAAATTTAATTCTGCATCCAACACATACCCACACTGCATACTTTTGATAGACCCTGCTACCCCAAAAACAAGAAATACCTAGAAAAATGTGATGATGACATCATCATCATGTTTTTCCAGGTATTTCTTGTTTTTGGCGTAGCGAGGTCCATCAAAAATATGCAGTGTGGGTACTCATTGGATGTGGAATTAAATTCCGCATCCAATGAGCTCTCCCACTCAATATTTGAGTAAAAACATATGGAGATATGTCGAAAATAAGAACACAAAAAGTAGTTTTTTTCATTCTTCCTCCAAAATTAAAACTATTTTTTTATTTTATTTTAACTATTATTTTTTTATTTTCCTTAGGAGACCCATTTTAGACCTCAAATTTCCTCTAATGTACATATTGCCAACATCTTCTAAAAGGAGATATTTAGATTGCACGAGATACCCAAGGCAATCATCTCAGATCAAGATACTAAGTTTACCAAGAAATTTTAGATATCATTATTTTTCGGTTTAGAGATGCAGTTGAAGTTTAGTACTCCTTACCACCCGCAAACAGATGAGAAGATAGAATGGGTAAGACAGATTGTAGAGGACATGCTTAGGATGTATGTCATGAACAACCCCACTAAGTGGGAAGATTACCTACATCTTGCAGAGTTTGCATATAACAACGGATACCATACTTCCTCCAAGATGAGTCCCTTTGAGGTACTCTATGGACAGAAGTGTAGAACATGGGTTACTTGGGATAGCCCGTTGGATCGACTCATGTTAGGGCCTGAATTTTTAAAGGAATTGGAACAATTAGTTACCAAGGTCCAGCTGAACCTTAAACAAGCACAAGACCACTAGAAAAATTATGCAGATAAGAAAAGAAAAGATAAAGATTATCAGATAGGTGACCATGTTTTCTTAAAAATAAAAGAAAAACGAATCTCGTTGAGCTTGGGGAGGTGTGGTAAGTTGGCACCTACATTTTGTGGACCCTTTGAGATACTAGCAAAGAAAGGGCTAGTGGCATATGAACTAGGTTTATCCTCTCACATAAGAGCCCATAATGTTTTCAATGCATCTTTATCAAAGAAATATGTTTATGATACTAAACATGTGATTGATTGGTCCTTATTACAGGTGGAACCTGAAGGGGAGTTTGGACTTGAACCCCTTCATATATTGGACAAGAGAGAGGTGCAACTTTAAAAAGCACACCATAGTCCAGTTAAAAGTTCTATGGAAGCACTTTGAGGCCGATGAGGCTACTTGGGAGAATGAAGTCACCATGAGAAAGGCTTACCCTGCTTTGTTTCATGATTTCATTTCGAGTCCCTAGAACACCAAGGACGATGTTGTTATAAGCGGAGAGGGATGTAATAGCCAAAATTTTGACCTAACACTTATGGGCATAAGCCCCATAGATTATGATGTTACTAATGTTTTTATTGGTATATTGGGTCTCATACCCCACTGCACATGAACATGATGATTTGTGTAATACTCCAAAATTTTGTAAAAATTTAAAAATTTTCATGTAACATAAAATGTTTGTAGTCATCACTGCCTAGAAACAATTAACCGCCAACTGTTACTTTAAACAGGATTAAACTAGAACTGAATCTTTTGTTAATCTCTAGTTTTGCATACTTATTAGTTTGTTTCAATAATTCAATGTTAAGGATTTGATTTAGCAGGTTATGATTTGGAATTAGAGGAATTGAAACATCTGCTTAATTTCTAGTACTAAGTTTTTTTTACTGTCTTATGACAAGTAGGAAAGAACTTAAGTTGAGATCGAGGATTACTTAGCTTATAGCTAATGCAGTGAAGTGATGCTTCTTTTACACGTCCTTTATAGTTAAGAAGTTTGTTACTAGTTTCTAGATCGATATTATTATCTCAACTAGCATAAAACAAAATGGTAGTAAATTTGTTTATTTTACAGCTTTGAGCAGTAAAAAAGGTGTCGTTGATCTAATTATTTATGTTCTACATAGTTACTAGTAATATCAGTATTTTTAGTAAACTAAACTTAGCTCAATTACTCTTCCAATTCTCTATAACTAAAACTTGTTCATTTCACTTTCATCATTCTATTTTCAATTTATTACTTGTATGTAACTCTAGTGAAAGGCATCTTGTATAGCAGTTTCCTTTATTTATATACTTGATGCTTAGGAAATCTCTAGGGTATTTGTTTCCACAAATAATAAATTAAATAAACTTAGGAATCCTATGATCTAGGTGTAGTCATAAAGTACATTGACTGTTATTCACACCTCGGAATAAATGCTAGTGCATAGACAGTTTATTAACTAACCTAGAATTTACCAAATAGAGATGCACTAATACAAATTATATTTATTTAAACTATAGTTTTACTGCTTTTTATGTAAGGAATACAAAAAAAAATTCTATAAAAATATATCCCTTTTAACCTTTGTAAATAATCCTCATCTCAAAGGGTATTACTGATAAACAATTTACTAGTATCTTATAACGATACTTAATTTAATACCTAGACTAACAAAATCAAGCTCAACCTTAACTTAGGTTTTCAAGCATACAAACATTAAATTTTAATCCCTTTTATAAGGTCTTATACTGTGATATGGTTTCTCTTGTATTAGTGTTTGTTGTACAATTAACATTGAAGGATTCTTTGTGAATATTTTTACCCATTTCTAAGATTGTAATACATGATACAAACCCTAGTGTATGTAACTAATACCTTTCTATATGATTGTTTAAAGTTATAAATGTATAAATATCAAGTCATGATAATGTGAGTTAAAAGAATGTTTTATAACCATATTTTTCTTTGTAAAAATGATCATGTGTGTAGGTTGCTCCAAGGAGATTTCGATTATAACATAAAACCCACATTTCATAAATATTTTCCATGCCATGTGGTCGCTACTCGATGGTTAGGTTTTTGGTTGACCTTGGGGCAATATAAAAGTGTCCTAAAACCCTAAAATCACACTTTCCCTACTATTTTGTCTCTGTTGTGAAATGGATGAGTTGAAGACTCATGGATGCCAGGCTTGTTGTCGAACATTCAACCATTTGAGAATAGACCTCCTCTAAACCATTCCAAGTTCCTTTGAAAATTGGGTTTTTACATGGCCACCATTTTCTTCTGTGTAGAAGCTTTCTTTCACCATTACCTTAATTATGTAAGCTACCCTACATTCTTACCTTGCCTTTGCAAGTTGTATCCTCCAAGCTCTAGTGTAGTAGAAATGAGCATGGTGCTTGAGTTGTTGACGAGAGTGTCAATATATATTATCGGGTTCTTTGTCTTAATGATCGCTTTCTGTATGGATTTCCTTTGCCTCATCTTGGCTTTGGATTTCAAACTTGAGCGCTGTATGTTGGGTTCTCTTTTGACAATGCTTCCTTGAAGCTTGTTGCTCTCTTAATGGTGGCTAGGGTTTGATTAGACCGTCTTTTTCATAGCAAAATAAAAGAAATATATATCCAGGTATGAATTCTTTCACTTTTTGTCCATTCTTGCACTCTTTCAGTTTAATATTTTCATTATTGACAGGGGTTTAACATTTTTTGTTTCTCCACTTTTCCAGGCTTCAATCCGAAAAGCTTGAGTTGAAAGATACCACAAGAATGGAGGTCCACGTTATCATTCTTTCTGGTAAGCTTCAGTTTCGCTGAGGTTCCTTCTACAGTGGTGTATGGTGTTTCTTTTTAGTTGATGAAGTTCATTGGGTTTTTGGATTTCAGCTCGGCCATGGATACACTGTGTTTTAAAAAATTTTAGAAGGCCATGTGGCCGATACTTTGATATGTTGTTTAGATTATTTAAATCCATTTAGTGGTTGTTTCATGTTGGAGATCTTGGGATTTCATAGCCGAGACTTGAGAAATTATGGCCTTCTTAATCATAGTTTTGTTTACAGTTATGTTATTTTATATAGGCTTTTAAACCGTGACTATGTTTGTAAAAGGCCATAGGGCTGTAACTAATATGATTCAGTGGTACTAGGATTTATATGTTGTTTCTATTTTAAATAAGCTCAAAGCTTACTGCTTTTACTTATATTTTGATAATATAAATATATTCTGGTTTTAAGAAGATAAGAGCAGCTGTAAAATTCTTATCAGTTCTTATTTCTCTTCGAATTCGTTAAATTATCCTATACAAAGTTTTTAATATTGTAAATTGATATTTATTTTTATTATGTTAAAAAGTGAAATGAAAATGTTTCAGATATTTAGTTCTTAAAATATAATTTGTTTTTACTGTCAAATATCATTTACTTTAGTAAGTAAAAACTAAAAAGTAAGGTTGTTTATCCAACCTAAGTTTTTACTCTATTTTTCTGGAATATATATGTTGAAGGATATGTTACTTATTTTTCCCAGTTTATATTTATCACATAGTTTTAAAACTATTCTTTCGGATAGTATATTAAATTTTATATATTCACCTATTCGATGCTTACGATTATATAAATGGAGTAAGTTTTAATTTGTTTAAAGGTGAAATGATAACCCCTCTGTTAGTAAATGAGGTGGTACTGTTATTTATATTTTATAGTTCCTTCAATTAGGTTTTATTTATAAACCTTAGTTTCTCTTAGTTAAAAATACATAGGTAGTAATTGATTATAATGTTATCCTAGTTTCTTTTTACTTAGATGAAATTATTACAGTAAATTCCTCGCCTTACTTACTGTTTCTTCAAGTTAATATTGGTCATTTAATTTCTATTTTTATAATGACTGTTAATTATTATATTAATAGACTTATAGTAAATAGTCTATCTACTGTGTAAGCAATTATACAGACTAGGTAAATTTATAATTTTAGATCTTTTCCTAGGAAATATCTGTTTATATTATTCCAAATACTCTATCTAAATAAAAACATCTAAAATAGAAAGTAAAAACATACATATGAATAACTCTTATGAAACCTGTAGAAGGTAATAAAACACATTCATGCATACTTCATTCAATTCTTTATCTCAATTTAATCTAACCTACTGTAAGTCTAGAGTACTACCTTTAAAAAGGTGTAGAAAAATACAGTTAGGTATTTTTATATCTATGAGTAAAACTAGAAATTCTTCTAATCATTTACCCTAAATTATCTAATACAAAATTTAACTATCTTTCCACAGTCAAAGTATTTCTTTTAACTAACCCTAGCAGCAAGAGAACATAAACATAACATATCATTGCTTAAACTAAAATTGTAACAAACCCTGCATACCTAAAGGGAAATAGTTTTAAAATTGTCTTTGCTTTTTCTTTTTCTTTCCTTTCTTACCTTTAATTTTAATACAACAACCCTCGTAGTTAGTCTCGTGGAATACCAGCCAAGTTATTGATAAATTCTATCACAACATCTCATAGTGTTAGGTAATGAACAAAACCTTTAACATAAATATGGTCACATGAAGATCCCGACAAAAGAGACACTAGAATAAGTGGTTCACCCCAACCTTGGGATTTTTTTCACCAAATCATTGTAAATCATTTATTAGTTTTTCCCGCTAAGGGGTACCCATATACAATCTACCTATTGCAGTTCATTTTCCTTTATTAAGATCACCGAGAGATTGTTGGTCATGAAGAGGAAATTTTTTGTCTACGAAATAACATAAGTCCATTGTAATAAGTCAGCCATGACAACCATTCCTACTATCGATATTTTAATAATTATTGACACCTATACAGTCTTCCTTAAAACATTCATATGGAACCATTTGACATTCTACACCATCTTTCCATCAGGACATCAATTAAAAATAAAACATCAAGCGAAAAATAAGAGTGAGACCGATATACGTGGTTCACCCCAAACTTGGGGTTACGCCCACCAAAATTAGTTTCCTTATTTTATTCAAGAAAAATTAACATATCAATAAATACAGCCCACATCATACATGATGTGTCATTCTTTTATCTTTCTCAGAGTTTCTCCTAAAATCGGAGATGACCTTTACATTATCAACGTGAGACCACAAGACCCTTAGAACATATTTGAGTAAACATGGCCTCCCTTTAAAGCTCCATTGATATATGGACCACAACCTTTAGTAAGTTCAAGGAATTGGAGCATTGTTTAATGGAAGGAAAACGGGACATTAATTTATGTAGTGAAAACATTTCACCTTTATCAAGGTAGACATATGGAGGCTTCTTCTAGGTATCCTTATGATTGACATAATCATTATTGTAATATTTCCTAAAACATTAACCATTACTGATAACAATAAATCTTTGTGCATAGTCAGTTAGCTTTTACTCTTTAGCTCCCAAGGAAAGAATCTGCTCTCCTTCCTTATCATGCTTAAGTAAATTATGTTTATTGGTACATAAAATAGAATAAGCAACTACACTTTGGAAGCGAGTTTGGTTCATAATCATATCCATAATATAATTATATTCATATGAATTGAGCATGAAAGAAATACCACACCTTTAAGGGGGTTGGTCCTAGCCTAAACATCATAAGGAAATATTATTACTATTTCAAAATGCATACCAGGTCAAAACCGACAACATTGGAAAATTGTTACAAAACACAGTCTAGGTAAGATCACATTCATAGAAATTCTCAAAATGTACACCAAGTCAAAACAGGAAGCATTTTAAAAATCATTACATAGCACATTCTAGGCGAGGTTTCATTCATAGACATTCTCAAAATGCACTCCAAGTCAAAACAAACAGCATGGAAAAATCGTTGACATGCACAGTCTCAGCAAGATCGCTTTCATAGACATTTCACCAGGTCATCAATTTGACACGATACTCTATGCACACAAAATAGGGTACCATTCCCCATAGCATATATTACCGAATATTGGGAGACGTTATGGAATTTAGGTTTGAGGATCCCAACTGCATATGTAGAGATTCAGCTTCACCATTTTAATAACTTATAAGACAACAAACATATTAAGCAGTATTAATGTGAGGTCAATACCACAATACTGGAAGGCCCCAACACAAAAAAATAGTCTAAGTATTCATAAGCATTTTAAAAAATGCATACCAAGTCAAAACTGGCAGCTAGCTGAAATGATTCCAGAGATCTTCCTATTCCTAAAATGAAATTGAGGTTATGAAATCGTGGATATCAAAAACATGCAAATGGCAAGCACTGAAATCCTAAAACTTTGATCTAATCAACGCATGCATACCTATTGAAAACATAGATTTTCAAGGGTAACCTAACAATTGAAAAACCCCAACATGGAAATCGCAATACCTACAGTGATTTAAATCTTTTTGGAAATCGCGTGATCATGGAAGAACATGTCCAATGCCAAAGCAAACAAGAAACCCAACGATTCTCAATCTTTTGGTAGTCAGAAAATAGGAAGAATGATAAGTTAGAAACAAAACCAAACAATATACCCAACAATATTCCAATCTCTCGAAAATTACATCATGCAGAAGGAACATGTTAACTGAAAGCCCAACAATATATTCAATGACTTCCAACCTTTGGAATATCACACCATGCATAAAAAAAATTCAAATGCAAACCAAACCATATGCTCATCCACTTCCAATATTTGGGCAAATCACATCATTCAGGAAATATTTCAAAATGCAAAACCCAACATAAAAGCCAAACACAATACACTTTACATCACAAGTGAAGGTAAATGGGATCTAACTCTCCCTATATAAGCCAGTGTACTAACAGTACAAAAAAAATTCACACACAGTCCTCAAGCTTAGCAGCTAATGTAAAGAAAAGAGATCTAAGTCCCTCATATCTTACATTACCAGTGAATAAAGATGAGATCCAACTCACAGTGTGCCTTTAGTGGCTGGTTACTATCCGATGTAGCTTGTTCCTCCTCCAACATAGAGATATTCTTTTTCAACAACACGCAGAGGTCCTCCCCCTCTATACAACCCATAGATCTCTTTCATAGCACTATGAAATTGATGCCCCCCATAGCCTTGAGCTTGCCTCATACTTATAGCATGGGGCTGATTTTTTTTTCTTCCTCGTTGGGATGCTTTTCCCCCCACTAAAAGGTTTAAATGCTGGTGTCAGTCACTGATGCGCTCCTCCTATTTTTGGAAAGCCCGACAGAAAGTAAAGACCCCGGCATAATCTGAGAAAACATCACTTAAGTCAGCCGGTTGCTCATAAATGAGTAGTCTAAACTTTTTTCAACAAAATCTCCTTTAATAAGAACAAAACACAAATTCCTATTTTACTCATGTAATAACCCTTCACGCTTTAACTTTAAACCGTTTCGCTTTGATATATTATATATCAAACTTTGTTTACTAAAAGAATGGTCATACATACATACATACATACATACATACATACATACATACATACATACATACATACATACATATATATATATATATATATATATATATATATATATATATATATATATATAGTGTCATAATTAACTAAGGAAAACGAATAGGTTAAGATAAGTAATTCTATAATGATCCATGCAATTGGTATACCATTATTTAAAACCTATCGGGTATGCTCGTGATGATATCCACCTTTCTATTGGGTGGGGCATTTCCCTTTAATAATTAAATTTTTAAGTTGCTTCCCCTTTAAGTTGAGGTCAAGAATGCTTGAATATACTTTATAATGGATAGTATTAGGATAAATTACGGTGAAGTTGAGTCCAAACACTTACCCCTAGCATCTCAATACTTATGGTGTGTAACCATTCATTTTCCGCTAATGGTTATTTTTTCATTTCCCATCATTAAGTTGCATCAACATCCTAACTCTCCTAAGTCTACAGCTTAGGGAATTACTTCACCTAACATACAAGGGTTCTGTTGGTGTGGCCTTGGCCTTGAGCTCCTCACCAGAGAATAAGTACAATAGATATTCATAATTACAAAATATTCAAAGCAATATAAAACCACT
>LPNX010956438.1:30008-57147 GCA_001517045.1 Pseudotsuga menziesii | reverse complement strand
AAACATTATGAAATTTTAACTTCGAAAAAAAATGAAGGTGATCCTCAAGGAGCACTTTTTCAATCCATGGCTTTATTTAGGGTTTTGTTTGCACCAACATCTCTTGGGTCTTCTATGTCTTCTAGTATGATTTTTGTAATTGAAACTCTCGAGGAGTTTTTGAATATTTATATGAACCATTTGTTCTTGTATGGTCTAATATATTATCTCATTATGAATCACAACATAATTTCTTTGTTTCTATATGGTTATAATGGTGAAATTATTAGAGAAATTTGTTTTTTCTTTATTATGCAATTTTCGAGAAAGTTGTAATTTATCTCTTCAAGAATTTTTCTTTTTTTCCAATTTAAGGTTGATTTTAAAGTTTTGTTAAACAACAATATGGGATGTTTAGTCCATGGCTCTATTTTTTACCCTAAAAAAAAAACGTGTATACTCGTATCAACACTTTTCTATTTGGGGGGTGTTTTTGGTGTTTTTTTTACAAAAATCATCGTTTTTATGGGTAGAGTTCTCGTTCATAGTATATAGTTATCGTTTCATAGTATAAGTGGTTATAAGAGGGTTATTAAAAAAACTTCCATATAACAATAAACAATTAGAAAGCTAGATAAATCAAGTAGAACCTGGAAATGTAGATGAGGTAACAACAACTTAAGGAACCTGGTCCTCCCAACCAACTCTTGGAGAAAAGCTGGACTGCAAATCTCAGGACCCCCGAGCTTGTCTCCTGGTCCACCTGGTAGAAGTATTGGGTGAGAGATGTAGTTTTAGTAATCCTCTGCAACTCTACCAAGTGTTCAACAGTCAAACAGTTCTGTATGCATCAGTATGAAATCAGATTAAAATAGTTGCACTAGTTTAGGTTTTCAACACTTTCCACTCAAAACATACTTCAACTAGTCCCCTCCATCGAATTTGCTTCTGCACTTCATTCACTCAGAATGTTCACAAGTCAAGAATGAGCATCCTCATCTCTCTTCAATGGGAAGTTTTATTAGCATGCCTAGATCTTTTGGGTGAGTTTTCACTTAATGAGCCACTTTCTCTTATTCCACTTTCTTGGGGAACATGACCACAAAAATAGGGAAGTTTCCTCCTGCAACAACTAGAAGTAGTTTGAGGATGCTGCCAAGTGTTAATCTTCTCTCAGCCCATCCTTCTCCACCAAGTGACCCGTAAAACACTCATTTGAGAGCTTCCTTAAGTTGTTGTCTCATCTTTCATTTAGCTATTAATAAAATATTCAGCAATTACATTCAGTTATCCTTGACCCCACTTGGTCATTAATTACAAACTTTATAATAAAATATAACATAATGTTTCTTAAAACATAAAATGTTTTGTAAATTGGGGCATGTGACATAGACACCCCCTCAAATCATAACATTTTCCTCGATGTTATTTATTCTTCATCCTCATAATTAACCTGGAATAGAATTTAATATGAAGCCCGCATAAGACTCTCCAATTCCTAGGTGGCTTCTTCTGGACTAAGGTACTTCCATTGCACCTTCACTTGACCAATGGTGCGATTCCGAAGCAAGATCTCCCTCCTTTCAAGTATACAATTCAATTCCACCACAAAATCTCCTTCGGGTTCGACCTGCACAACATTTCAGTTTATAACATGAGTAGCATCATGTACATATTTTTTTTTAACACAAAAATATGAAAAACATTATGAAACTTCAAATTTGACGCTAAAGCCAATTGACATGCGCCCTGTCCTATTCTGGATAGTATCTCAAAAGGTCCGTAATATCAGGGTGCTAACTTAGCACAACTTCCTAATCTTAGAGAACTCTTTTTATGCCTTACCTTAATAAAGACATGTTCACCAACTCGGAACTCTTTTTGAGTTCGTTTAAGATCTGCTTGACTTTTCTGTCAGTCTTGCGCGAATTTCAGGTTACCTTGCACATGTCTTACATTTAACTCGATCTATTTTAATAGTTTGGGTCCTAATACTAACCTATCAACTCGATTACTCCATGAGATGGGGGTATTGCACTTCCTTCCATACAAAATTTCAAATGGACTGTATCTCACTGAATCTTGCTAGTGGTCGTTGTAAGAAAACTCTACCAAGTGTAAGTAATCTTCGCATTTACCTCGTTGTTCCTTAACATACATTCTGAGCATATCTTTCAATACCTGATTCACTATTTGAGTCTGTCCATCCATGTGGAGATGGAAAGAGGTACTAAAATTTAAATTAGTATTTAGTCCTTTAAACAAAGACTTCAATAAATTGCCCGTAAACTTAGGGTCTCTGTCTGAAATTATTACTTTTGGTATCCCATGTAAACAAAAAATTTGTTTCAGGAATATATCAACAATATTAGGATCCTTGTAAGAAGTTTTTATAGGTATAAAATGAGTTGCTTTATTAAGTTTATCAATGACTACCATTATCAAGTCATTCAAATTTTGATTTCTAGGTAGTCCTATAATAAAATCAAGGGTGATTATTTTCCACTTCCAACTAGGGATAGGTAATGGCTGAAGTAACCCGGCTGGGTGCTGTTGTGTAGTCTTAACTTGCTGACATTCAAATCACTTGGCAATGTATTCTGCTAGTTCATTCTTCATGTTTGGAAAACAATAATCCTTCCTTAACATGGTTATAGTTTTTTGATAACTAGGATGTCCTCAGTAAGGATTCTTATGAATTTCATTTAAAATCAGCAACTTAATCTTAGGTACATTACGTATGTACAGTATGTCTTTATATAGTAATAAACCTTTTTCATTTAGACTATACCCTGTACTTAAACTTTCAATTAAATTTTATGTTACCTTTGCTTATAATTTTTGATATTTTTCATCCAATCTTACTCCTTCCTCTAGCTATTCTTCTAAATATGTTTTAAAGGTGTTTATTGTTGCTACAATATTTAGTTTTGCATTTCTCCTTAGAGCATCATCAACCTTATTTTCTTTTCCCTTAATATGTTGAATTTCAAAATCGTACTTGCTAAGGAAAGCTAGCCACCTAGCTTGCCTTGAGTTTAAGTTAGGTTGATCCAACAAATATTTTAATCCTTTATTATTTGTCATTAATATAAAATTTCTTTCGATTAAGTGATGGCGCCACAATTTCAAGGCATGTATGACAACAGCCAACTCTAAGTCATAGGTTGCATAGTTTTTCTCATGAATATTCAACTTCCTAGACACATATGCAATGGCATGTACTTCCTAAGTTAAAACTCCACCTAGACCACCATTGCATGCGTCAGTACATGCTATAAAGTCTTTATTAGGATCAACAATTCTTAATATTGGTGTAGTAGTTAATAATATTCAAAAACTTTTAAAACTATCTTCACACTTTTGATTCCACTCGAATTTCTTCCTTTTCTTCTGTAAAGAAGTTATGGGATTTGCAATTCTTGAAAACCATTCGATAAATCTTTGATAATAACCAATAATTCCCATGAAATATCGTACGTCAGTTATGTCTTTTGGGACTAGCCATTCTTCGATTACTCTTGTTTTTTCTAGATCAACAAAGATCCCTTCTTTAGTCGCTACATGACCCAAGTACTGTATTTCATCCTTAAAGAAATCACATTTACTAAATTTTGCATAAAGCTGACGTGCTCATAATTCTTGTAAAATAATTTTTAAGTGCTCCTCATGTTCTTCTTTAGACTTTGAATAAATTAAAATTTCGTCAATGAATACAACTACGAATTTATCAAGGTATTTATGCATTACATTTTTCATTACAAACATGAAGACAGTCACGGCATTAGTAATCCCGAAAGGCATAACAACAAACTTATAGTGACCATATCGGGTCCTAAAATTTGTTTTAAATATGTCTTCATCTTTGATTCAGACCTGGTGATAACCACATCGTAAATTAATCTTTGAAAATACAGTCGCTCCACGTAGCTGATCAAACATATCATCTATGCGGGGCAACGGATATCTGTTTTTAATGGTCATTTTTATTAAGTTGATGGTAATCTATAAATAAACGTAGAGTACCATCCTTCTTTTTAACGAAAATAACAAGTGCTTTCCAATGAGACACACTGGGTGTGATATAATTCTTATCAAAAAGTTCTTTTAACTATAATTTTAATTTATTTAATTCCAATATATTCATGTGATAAGGGGATTTTGAGCTTGTCACTGCTCCACGTACCAACTCAATAGTGAAGTCTAACTCCCTCTTTGAAGGCAGTTCCAAAATTTCTTCGAGAAATACATCCAAATATCCTGTGAGGATTGGAATATCTTCCAGTTTTTAGTTTATCTTCATTATTAGTATTTTCTTCATTAATTACAGTTACAGCAAAGGATTTACAACCCTTCCAAACAACTCTCTTTAATTGCAAAGAAGACATCTCTCTTATAGTTGTTTTCCTATGGATTCCTCTTACGTTTATTGTTTCTCCATAATTATTTATGCAAGTAAAACTTTTATCGAAATAGTTCAGAACCACCCTATGTTGTTCTAACCAGTCCATACAAATTAACATATCATAAGAAACTAAAGGTAGTGCATTAAGCTTAACAGAGGTTTCAAAGTGATCCATGTTTATAGTACAATCCTTTACAAAACTAGTCACTTTTCTTTTTGCACCAGTAGCTAGCTGAACTAACCATAACTTTGTAAAATTTTCTACTGATAACTTGCATTTTTCTATTAAATCAGGAGAAATATAACTTAAACTAGCTCCTGGGTCAATTAAAATAGATATAGGTGTTTGATTCAACTTACTTTCCACTTCCACCATGGAATTTTGATAATCTGCCTGCTTAGTTTTTAGTGCTGCGTTGATCCTCGGCATTGTCCTTGCTAGATCGCCAACAATCATCTCCTCCTGCACTCTATGTATGTTGCTAACAGTCTTCTTTCGATTGGGACAAGCTGATGAATAATGAGAACCATTACATTCCCAACATTTTACTCGTTTGTTTCATTCATTATTCTTAGTGTAATTACTGTGATTATTAACAGGTTCTTTATTTCTAGGGCCATTTGGATTTAACTCTAAATTACCTTTATTCCCTTGGAAATTTTTATTAGGAAAATTTCGTGTGTTATTATTTCTAAAACTGCGGTTATGTACAAAACCTTTCTTCCTCTGTTCAAAATTATTAGATATTTTACCCTTCTAGTTTGACATACTTTCCTTCTTGTGATTCTGCTCATAGAAAATTTTTTCTTTTCGTATAGCCTCCTCCAAGGTTTTTGGATTATCATATTAAATTCTATCTTTTATATGAAAAGTTCTTTTCCCTAATACCTTTTACTCGTTTTCGGTCCTGCCACCAAATATCTGCCTTCCCAGTTAGGTTGTAAATGTCCATTCTAGCTTTTAGCTCATTAGAGTAATTGTAAATTTGAAAATATTTCTTCATCGTAGACAACCATGAGTCAGCCTCTTCTGCGTTCTCAATTTCACAGTTGAAAGTAAGTGGTTTTATTTTCTTAAATTATCCTAAAATTTCTTCATAAGGCTTAAATTTTAATTTTCTTGAATGATGATTATCTTTGCTACTATCGCTAGTATACTAATAATTCTTTCTATGTGGATCACCATAAATATGAGAAGATTAGCTACTTTCGATTTTAGAATGTTTAGACTTTTTGTTTTTGTGTTGGTAGGACATATCTTCAGATTCTGTTCGGTTATATTTTTCTTCATTCTGAAATTTTTTCATTAAGATCTCATTCAACTCCTCCTAAGCTCTCAAAATTCTTTCATTTTCATTTTTGACAGTTTCCATATCAGTTCTTAATTTCTTAACCATTTATAATAATTTATAAGAGTTATTAGTTATTTCTTCTTTTAGGGTTCTCTTTTAGAATTACTTCGTTCTGTAAATGGGGACTCCTCACCTGCATATTCCTCGAGTCTTTCCATACCTGCAGTTTAGTTCAGAAATTTTTTCTCGAAATAACATTTCAAAAAGAAAATTAATAATAAGTATGAATGCATTTAATTTACTATTTATCTATGCACAATGAGCCACATTCATGCCTAGTGTCTGAACTTGTGCTCTGATATGTAACAAACCCAAAAATCTAACAATCTTTACCTTAATAAAATCTCATGGAAGTAAAATATTACAATCATGAATCCCTTAGCTTTACATCACTATGCTCGTTCCTTACCTTGAACTCAAAATGAAAACAAAGTGGTATTGAATCATTTAGCTATCCAAGTAGCCTTTGTTCAGGAAATATACCTTTAAGTTGTAAGCTTGCAAAATATGTTTCATAACTCATTGTACCAATATAAAGAAGGTAGCAAAAGTGAGTATAGTGCACCCTACATTAAACACCATTATGAAATGATCATATACCAACATAACGCACAAAGCAAAAGTGAGACATCAGGATACGTGGTTCACCCCATCCATGAGGCTACGCCCACCAAATTTATTAGTAGTTTTATTACTTTATAGAAAAGAAGAAAATTACAATGGTGTGGTACATCCATTGCCTCCCTTCCTTACCTCACATCTCTTCGCAGAGAGAGACACTTTCAAATTACAAGAAGGAAATTACAATGTTGTGGCATATCACTTGCCATATTTTATTACCTCCAACTCTTCGCAGAAATAGAAACTTTCAAATTACCAATTTCCCTCTTTGTAGGGTCTTTGTAACAAAATCATAAACTATCAACAAATCCTTGAGTATAAGGTGTAAAATTTGTCCTTGTGTCATTGAATATGGTGCTTATACTCAATCCTAAGGGTCATAAAGTTTATAAGACGAACAATCACATCTACTCAACAGGAATTGGGGACTACTTCTATTTAACAACTAGTGGTTTCATACTTTAAAAGAATAAGGACATCCTTTACTCTCAATATACATAATATGTAAGTATTCAAAAGAAAACATGCTTCTATATTCCAAACCATGATCAACATAATAATATAAGTTATAAGCCTCACTAACAACAATATCACAAGATTCTCTTCACCATATAAGGTATAGAATTTTTGGTGGTAGTGTTTGTTATTTTCAAACGACAATCTCGGTACTAAGTGACCATGGTAATAATGTATATATATACATAATATACAATCATAAGTCCTACAGCTTATTCAGTATTTAAATAAGAATTCCCAAAATATTTAGTAGCATCATTTTACGGAACCAAAAGTTATGATACAACATTTCTTTTTCACATCTGTATATGAATCAAGGATTTTAGATATATACAAGTATTCCAAGGTATTTATGAGCAGAATTTTACCCAGCCCAAATGTATGACGGAACATGTCTTCTTTGGATCCATACCTGAACCAATGCAGTCATTGGTTATACATATATTCTGATTCTACAATTTTCGAACAATAACTAATTATCTCGATGCTTTTCAATGAATGCACTGGTCCTTATGGTTTGTCAAAACGCTTATGAAGTCTCTACATTGGACAATGCAACATCGGATCTATGTATTCAGACCCTACCCTTTCAAAAGAAGCTTACGATTTCATCACAAACAATGCATACAAAGGACTTTACTTGGTAAAACGTTTATATGCAATTTGTACATTGGTTAGCCCACACAAGCGTTTGTTCCTAGAAAAAGAATAAAATGCACCCCTAGGACTTCTTCCAGATCTGCAAATTGAAAATCCCAAAGAGTAAATAAGAAATACTGGATTGAAGCCAAACTCACAGTAAGTATTGAGTCCTAGTAAAACACATATGTTGTTTATTCATAACACTCCGAATTGCAGACAATAAAATGATTTGCATAGAACATGATTTATGCATACATTCATGCCTACTTGTAACATAGAAATCCTAGGCATTATCTATAGCTAGAGTTTAAAACGCAGAGTTTAAAATGCACAGCCACACATTATAGATCCCAACACACTATAATTTACAGATTCGATTTTCCTGTAAAATGTTATATGCAAACTAATATACACAACCGATATGATAAATGTTCAAATCTGTACACATTTAAACTACATCAATCAAAGATTTTAGATCCAAGAACGGAAATATAAAGAAGTTCAGATGTTTATACCCTTTCATCAGTCGCCGGCTATGGACAACGACTGCAATGGAAACAAATTTAGAACTATCAGGCATATAGTTATGAAGATTAGATCTATTATATACCAGGTATGTTTTTACCCTTTAATCAATGCCGGGCTATGGGAAAGTACTTAAAATTGCGCACAAATTTAGATCTATTAGGCATATAGTTATCAAGCTCACATCTATTATATACCAGGTATGTTTTTACCTCAATCGTCGGCTATGGACAACCCCTGAAAATTTGCAAACAATAACCATAGTTGTCCTGTTCGTACTTTGAAATGAGCAGATATATAATATTCAAATCCTAATCCTATCATAAAACAGACGGCATAAGCTATGCAAATAAAATTGCAGGCAACTCCAAATATTTAATGAAAACTTAATATTTATTGAAAACGTAGGAAAGGAATATTCATTTCAGATATTTAGGCTCAAAACCAAGAATAAACAATATCCCAGACCTTTGATGAAGATGCATCCATAAGGCGATTATTCCAGGCCTTCAAGATAAATAGGGGCATAACAAGTACTTCATATCTTTAAGGAAAACACAGAAAATGAATATTTCTTCCAGCCCTTAGGAAATCGCACGCAATCAATACATGTTCCAGTTCTTCTAGCAAAATGCCAGTGATAAATAAATTACACATCTTGATGAAACTCAGGAAATGATAATCACCCAATCTCATTTTTCCTGAAAATGAGCCGAGATATAGTATTCAAATCCAAATCCCATCACAAAACACAGGCATAATCTGTGCAAATCAAATTGCAGGTAAAACAAGTGCAGTCTCCAATTTTTATCAAAACGCATGCACTAAAAATAAAATACCAACCTCATTCGTTGGAACAATGAAACTAGGGCCTGAAATAATAAAAAAATGCAAATAATGGTATCCGAAAAACTCTTAACACAGCCACTAAGAGTCCCCCGAGACTTGTTGACAAAAAAGACATATAAAAATAATCCAACGCAATCCCTCCTCCGCCAAAACGCAAGTCTCTGCTGCTATAAATAAGACTCAGATAGGAGAAGATAAAATAAAACTAAAAAATAAATGGAATTCCCTCCCATGCAAAGCGCGCCATGCCTACCCAAAAGTCACGGCAATCCTCCCCACTACACCTAAGTTTTCCCTAGTTTAAGAGAGGGAGATTTCCTTTTTCCGGGGTGAATTAAATTCTTTGAGGCATGAGCTCAACCAAGGAATCTTTAGGTTTTTTTCAATTTTACTGTGAGATTTACTTTTCAATCTCGAGGACATTATGTATAAGTACACTACTAATACATATCTTGGAAGGTAAGTATATCAATGGTGAATAACTTCTAAGTTTCTAATGAAATGAGAAGGTAATTATTTTTCATTTACAAGTTTATATAATGGATTCTTAATTAATTTAAATCAATAGTAAATACCTTACCACTTTGGTATAAGAAGGAAAATATTCCTATAAGAAGGTAATTCTTTTCATTTACCACAACTCATTCTTGATTAATTCAAGCAATTATAAATAACTTCTCACTTTGTCCTAAAAATGAGAACTTAAATTCTTCTCATTTACGAGTTTATATAATTGATTCATAATTAATTAAATCATTTGTAATTAACTTACCACTTTGTCGTGAGAAGAAGAATATTTCTATGAGAAAGTAACTCTTTTAATTTACCATAATTGATTCTTGATTAATTCAATCAATTATAAATAAAGTCTCACTTTGCCCTAAAAATTAGAAATTAACTCTTTTAGTTTATGAGTTTATATAATGGACTCTTAATATATAAACACCATTATTTAGTTTACATATAAATGATTCTTACTATATTCATACCTATGTATTTAGGATTCTTTTTTTTTGTTAATAACTTTTATAAGGGATCCTCAAAAACATCAATACACATTTGTTGATGTATTGATGTACCCCATAAAAATCATTTCTCTTAATGTACTAACATACCTTCTTTGCACTTTTCCAAGAATACAATGCAGATACCAAAAGGAGGACCATAAGGACCATTAACAAAGTAACTAGCCTTTTCCTCACTTACTTCAATTTATGGATGACTTCCGAGGGCTTTGGTTCTCAAGGGAATCATTAGTATTCTTTGAGTTCCCAAAGTTATACTCGTTGTTTTAACCTTTCCCACAGTGGATTCGTCCCCAATCGTTCTTAGTCGTGTCAAGTTTTCAACCCCCTTAACCCTATGAATTTCATCTATAATTTTCATAAAGTCAAAATGGATACTTACGGTGTTGTTTTAATTACAGTATGTGTTTTTAGGCGAAGGTAGAATGGGAATGTTACATCCTTTCCCCCTTAGAGTTAACACCATCCTCAGTGTTACCTCTCGTCCCACCTTGTCCTTATTTCTTCTTCAGGTTCTCGTTCCTTTCTTTCCCTTCTTTGTGAACATTATCAAACATTTGTTGTTCTTTAACTTGTTCCCTTAATCCTCTAGATTAATGGGATTACCTTAAGTGTTTTTTTTTAGGTCGCCAACCTGTGGTATAACCATATAACTGCATGTCCTACTATCATCAATATCAACAACAATGTATAGCTCAAAATCCAACCCTATTTAATTCCATATTTCAAAATGGTTACAATACAGATATTGTTATAATTACCAATAGACAAACATATTAACTGATAGTAATGAATTCACTTGCAATGCATATAACTTTTCCAAGTATTGTTTCTTATAAGTGTCTTTATAGTCTCTTTAGATGTACTCCATCTGAGCAAGCACTCCAAGTGCTAACAGTACTTCGAGTAATAGTCCAAGCTACCGAACACAAGGACGATACCCTTCTTCAAGCGTATCTCCTACGTGTGCTATTCAGGGCACTTTGCCAAGCTGAGGCACTTCTTTTCTCACACACCATAATATCTAGAGGTTATTCTCTTCACGGAGCCCCCACCCTCATGACAGTCCTCTTACGTAGCGTGAATGTGTGCAGAAAGAGTCCTAACGAGAATGTCTTACATCTGGGCATCCCCAGAATTCATATTGGTTCCTAGCTGGCCGGGGAAGAATATGTACCTCTTGTACACTTTCTTCATCTCCACATTCCTCGTGGGTGACAACTTTATGCGCATGAGACTTCTCTCATATACTTTAACTTATTACAACCATGGAACCCTGGTTCTCTTCATGGCCCTAGTTCACATGCCTGCAACAACTCTATAGATGGTTAGTTTACCATATCATATCATTGATTCCAATAACAACAATATTTGAAAGTAAATTTTTTATCATTACTTTCCATCTCAACTCCTTAATTCACATCTTGCAACATTTCTTTTTCATCAAAATAAGAGCCTTTATACTAGTGCACTCTTTCTATATAACTAGTAACATCATGGATTTTATGCATAATACATTTTCCTATTCACTTCAACTATAATAAAGTCCGAGTTCATAAGCAGTCTAGTTGCTTTTCTTTTTTTTATTCATGGACTAAATGTTGAGAACCATTAGTTCCTTTGACCTATGATCTAATGTCCCCAATCAAAAACAATTTGTTTTTATCTATAATTAGTCATACTCTCAACGAAAACTATGTCATTGTCAACATATTGTGCCTATATGCAAATCTACTATCGTTTTTTTTTAATCGTAACCATTTGGCTGCCAGGTACCAATGTAAGCATAGGGCTCAATGCAACTATTTGCTCCTAGTTTTACATGAATTCCAAGTTTAAATAGGTGTTTCACATTTTAATAATTGTTAGTGTTTATACATTTGTACCTTAAACATCACTAACATTCATTTGATACAATTTGTATTTTGCATAATCCTAACAATATATGCCTCTAACATGGTTACTCGTTTTGCATTACTTATCTTCATGCTTAAACCTTTTACTAAATGTGATAGATTTTAAAAAATATTTAAGAGAATTTCGAGGGTAACAAAGTTACTCCTTTCCTAAATGATCAGCTTATCAAGTTCCCTTTAATAGATACCTCACTATCTCGAAGAAACTTTTACTACTTTTCACTCTAAGAAAATATGAGAAGGATGGGTTACAAATATATATATGTTGATGTAATTGAAACTTTGGAATGTATTCACTTGTATTTCTTATCTATTGTAACCCGATTTTCATTCTGAGATGTTCTTGTGTCATGTCATGACCTGATGTTCCTATCGGGAGGATCTATAATGTAAACAAGTAATGTCAAGTCATTGTGGGTAACCCTCCTACTGTCTAAGGGTTAAAGTCCCCACAGTTCCGGGGCACTAGGTTATTAGACTCTCCTAGTGAGGTCAGCCCTAGTAGTGTTTTAGTCATGTCAGAAATTAATATAAATAGAGAGGTGACCTCTCTATTTATCACACATCTCATACACACTCAGTTGTAGCGCATAGCTCAGGAAGAGAAAGACACTGGGGCAAGAGGAAAGAGCTTACTGTTGTCGGGAGATTGTCTTACTATTTTTGGGTTTCACTTTGGTGCTGATTCTATCTGTGAGGAAGTTGCAAGGTTTTCTCCATTTATGGTTTACCCGAGGAAAAACACTATGTTCATTGTCTCTTGTGTTTGATTGTTGTGCTTGTTGTTATCTGAGTTAAAGATCCTAATGATATGCTAGCTTAATGTTTAAAATAGGAACTAGGACTTCCTATTTTGTGGATCTCTCTCCACACATTTTCAGCAAAAGTAGGGTGGAATAACTCTCCTCCTTAGGTTGCATCTTTCTGTCGAAGCAGAATCCAATTCTGAGGTTTTTCAGTTTTGGACCCGACACTGCTGTCGAAAATTAGGGATTTTCACAAAAGTGGAATTTTTCAGTGATCCTAGGCTTGGATTGATATCCTCCCCAAAATCAAAGTTAGGGATAAAATTCTAAGCATTTGATTGGACAAAACTCCAGAAAAGGAAAACCCTAATATGTTCGTGAACGAGTATTACAGGATTTCAGCTTCAAATCCAGATCTGACATCTTGACCTGGTAAGATCTACATATTTTGTATTTCCATTTGAGGTTCTTATTTAAGATGTCTCATCATACCAGGCTTGATGAAAAGCTTCAGGGAGGTGATAACTTCCGAGCCTGGAAGTATAGGATCTCCCCGGTCTTGGAAAAAAATGAGTTGGACTCCTATATCCAGGAGGAGGTTCCAGTTCCAGAGGAAGATGAGGCCAAGGCCTTCCATAAGAAGAAGTTGGCTATGGAAAAGAGGATCATTGTTGATTCTATCAAGGATCACCTCATTCCACAGGTGTCCTCCCTCAAGACACCTAAAGCCATGTTTGATTCCCTAACCAAATTGTTTGAATGGAATAACATCAATCGAAAGATGACTCTAAGGAACCAGTTGAAGAATGTCAAGATCGAAAATGAGGAGACCATCTAGTCATACTTCACAAGGGTCTCCCAGATCAAAGAACAACTAGAAGCTGTAGATGAAGAAGTGGAGAATGCAGAAATTGTGATGACAACATTGAATGGCCTCCCTAGGTCATGGGATTCTTTCATCCAAGGAATCTATGCTAGAAAGAAGTTGGTCAAGTTCAGTAGACTATGGGAAGAATGCTCTCAAGAAGAAGCTTCAATAGTTGCTCGAGAACAAAATATGGGAAGTGAAGATCAAGCTCTCACAATACACTCCAAGAAAGGAAGAAGGGAAAATCATCATCACCAATGTAAGCATTCTCATCAGAAAAATAATTTTATGAGAAGGGATCCATTCAGACTCAGATGTTATACATGCGATGAAAAGGACACTTGGCTAAAAAATGTTCCAAGAATAAGAATGGATCCAAGAAGAAGAAGAACTCCAAAAGAAGACATCATGCTCACACTGTCGAGGATGATGATCCTCCCAGGAAGAGAGTAAAACAAGAAAGTGAAGACTCTTCAAGTGAATATGAATATGTTCTGATCTCCACTCTCATGGGAACTGTCACTCATGGAAGCAAATATTGGCTTATTGATAGTGGGGCTTCCAAGAACATGATAGGTTTCAAGGGATCCTTTCAAAAACTATCCGAACATAATTCAGCCCATAAGGTGAAACTTGGGGATGACTACCAATATCCCATAAAAGGTAGTGGTGAATCCTCCTACAAGCTAGACTCCAGAAAATCTATAAAAATGAAAGATGTCTTGTTTGTCCTAGGATTGAAGAAGAATCTTCTATCCATATCAGCATTGGAAGCAAAAGGTTTAAGGGTTGCATTTTTAGATGGCCAAGTCATCATGTGGCCAATAGGAAATACTATTGATGATGCAATAGTGATTGGAGAACAAGAAGGAGGCTTATACAAGTTGAAGGGCCATCCAGAACAAGCTATGGTCCATGACATAGTAGAGCCAAATGAACTTTGGCACAGAAGGCTTGCGCATGTGCATTACAAAGAACTACCACTTGCAAGCAAAGCTGTTGAAGGTCTTTCAGAAATTCAAGCAAAATGTGAAGGGGTCTGCAAAGGATGTGCGAAAGGAAAGAATACAAAGAAGACATTTCCAAGTAGCAAGAGCAAGGAAAAAGGAATCTTGGAAATCATCCACTTTGATGTATGTGGACCAATGTCATCAAGCTTACTAAGAAGGTATGTATAATATGTGTCTTTCATTGATGAATTTTCTAGGAAGACATGGATTTACTTCATGAAGAACAAAGATGAAGTTTTCAGCAAGTTCAAGGAATTCAAAGCCTTGATCGAGAATCACACAGAAAAGAATATCAAGACCTTTCGATCAGATAATGGCAAAGAATTCACATCAAATGAATTCAAAGGCTTATGCAAAGAATTAGGGATTAAGAGGGAGTTGTCCACTCCTTACAATCCACAACAGAATGGGCTCACAGAAAGGAAGAATAGAACCATCATGGAAGTTGCAAGAGCAATGCTTTGTGATCAAGATCTTCCTATGTATCTATGGGCAGAAGCAGCCAGAACAATGGTCTATGTATAGAATCGTACTCCACACAGAGTACTCAAGAACAAGACTCTTGAATAAGTATTCCCCAGTAAGAAACCAAAATTCATCCATCTAAGAAAAAAAAACAAAACTAGATCCTTCAGGAAAGAAGGGTATATTTGTGGGATACTCTAAAAGCTCAAAGGCTTACAGAATATACTTCCCAGGATACAAGAAGATCAACATCAGCAGGGATGTAACATTTGATGAAGAAACTGCTTACAACAAGTCCAGAAAGAGACCTGCTGAAGATACTGAAGAAGCAGAAGCACCCAAAATTCATGATACAACCATGAATGAAGAAATTCAAGAAGAAGATCGAGAATTTTAAGAACCACAAAGTCCTGTAGATCCACCTCAAGAGAAGAATACTCACAAGAGGAAACCTGCTTGGGTATGAGAAATTATCCAAGGTACAGAAAGATATGGGGCTCTAGAAGAGAATCAGAGAGAAGGAAAGAGAACCAGATCTTGTTCCAGATATGTAGCTTTGCTATGTGATGTTATCAATAAATAAGCTTCCAACTATGAAGAAGTGGCAAAACAGAAAGAATGGAAGGATGCTATGATCAAAGAGTATTAATCGATCATGAAGAATTATGTTTGGGATGTTGTCCCAAGATCTGAAGGGAAGTTAGTTGTAACTTCCAAATGGATCTACAAGATCAAGCATGCTGCATACGGTAGCATTGAAAAATATAAGGCAATATTTGTGGCTCGTGGCTTCTCACAGAAGGAAGGAATAGATTATGAAGAAACCTTTGCTCCTGTGGCGAGATACACTTCCATCAGAACAGTACTTTCTTTGGATGCAGTAATGAAATGGAAGATACACCAAATGGATGTCAAGACTACTTTCTTGAATGGTGTAGTGGAAGAGGAAGTATATGTAGAACAACCACTCGGTTTTGAGACACATGACAGGGAGTCTCATGTGTGCAGATTGAAGAAAGCCTTGTGCAGTTTGAAATAGGAACCCCGGACATGGTACGATAGAATTGGCATCTTTCTATTTAGTTTTGGATTTACCAAGAGTAAAGAAGATTCCAACCTTTACTACAAGGTTGAAGACGGAAACTCGGTGTTGCTTCTACTATATGTAGATGATCTATTTGTAACAGGTATGGATGGGTTGATTGCTGATATGAAGTATGTAGTAGAGATCCTGAAGAGGTTTGGGATGATCAACTGCAAGGCTATGGCCACACTTATGGAATCAAACCTGAATATATTGAGTGATGCTTCTTCAGAGACGGTTGATGCCACGATGTATTGTTAGATGATTGGGTCCTTGATGTATGTGACGAAAACAAGACTAGACATTTGCTTTACTGTGAACACCTTGAGCTAGTTCTTGACAGATCCGAGACATGTTCACTTGATTGCTGCAAAGCACATTCTAATGTACTTAAGGGGTAAAATTGATTATGGGCTCAAGTACGAGGCGAATCAGAATATTAACCTGGAGGGTTATGTTGATTCAGATTGTGGAGGCAGTGCCATTGATACGAAAAGCACTTCAGGTTGTTGCTTTAGTATGGGATCAGGTGTGATCTCTTGGTTTAGCAAGAAGTAATCCTTTGTGGCACTAAGTACAACTGAAGCAGAGTATGTCGAAGCTTGTTCAGCTAGTTGTGAGGTAGTATGGTTGCGGAAGCTACTGTCTGATTGATTTGATCTCCATATGGTTGCTACTTTTATACATTGTGACATCCAGAGTTGTGTGAAGTTGTCAGAGAATCCAGTGTTCCATGACAAGTCGAAGCATATCGAGATCAAGTATCACTATATCCAGATCCAGAGATGATCCAGATCGAGTGATGATCTAGATCGAGTGATGATGATCCAGATCGAGTGATGATCCAGATCTAGAGACGAAGATAAATTGAAGATGATGAAGACTTGAAGATGAATATGACTTGAATATGCATATGACAAGAAGATCCGGAGAAGAATACTAGTGATGAAAATTGTGTCGAGATAATACCTTCCTAGTTAAGAGGGAGTGTTGATGTAATTGTAACTTCAAAATGTATTCAATTGTATTTCTTATCTATTGTAACCCAATGTTTATTCTGAAATGTTCTTGTGTCATGTCATGACCTGATGTTCCTATTGCGAGGATCTATAATGTAAACAAGTCATGTCAAGTTATTGTGTGTAACCCTCCTATTGTCTAAGGGTTAAAGTCCCCGCAGTTCTGGGGCACTAGGGTTATTAGACTCTCCTAGTGAGGTCAGCCCTAGTAGGGTTTTAGTCATGTTGGGAATTACTATAAATAGAGAGGTGACCTCTCTATTTATCACACATCTCATACACACTCAGTTGTAGCACATAGCTGAGGAATAGAAAGACATTGGGGCAAGAGGAAAGAGCTTACTACTGTAAGGAGATTGTCTTATTGTTTTTTGGTTTCACTTTGGTTCTGATTCTATCTCCGAGGAAGTTGTGGGGTTTTCTCCATTTATGGTTTCCCTGAGGAAAAATGCTATGTTCATTGTCTCTTGTGTTTGATTGTTGTTCTTGTTGTTCTCTCAGTTAAATATCCTAATGATATGCTAGCTTAATGTTTAAAATCTAACAATGTATAAATATATTCCGTTAACATATTGGAACCTCTAAATTGACTTGGAACATATTCTCATGAGCCACTTACATTTATTTATTACCAATAGGGTACACCACAATAGGTCTAGAAGACTTAAAATAAAAAATTAACTCTAACCACATCTTTAGAATTTCTACATTTATTGATAACGATTTGACCTTTCAATACTAGTCTATAACATACTTCATGTTCTTCTAACAATCCTTAACAACAACATTCTGTATGTTTCTGAATGTAATCTAGTATAATATGTAAACATGGAAGTTCTAAGAATCTTCTCCAAAATATATGATCAAATTAACGGCTAGTGTGAAAATATACGTTCTAAAGGGTACTCCTAATTCAAATTTCACATTAATATTCATAATGAAAACTACCATAATATTTCATCGACCAAGAGTTCATGTATAACTCACTAAAACTTTTACTTGTGCAACTTAATGGAGGTGAAGCAATGGTCTTAGCACTTCGTAAAAACGTCTTTGGAAGTAATAAAATAAATAGTAAGATACTTAGGTACTTATCTCATTGGGCCTAGCATTGATGTGGCGAAAGCAATGGGCCATCTCATTGTAATTTTTTCAGACGCTCTTCCAATTACTCTTGCATAACAACGAGGTCAGTTAATATGTATCCTCATGTTGGTGCATCTCTCTTTGAGCTGGTTGGTTCCTGTCATCTCAAGACAACTTGTTCGTTAATTCCTAAAAAGAAAAAAAAGAAAAAATTGTAGGGTGCTTTTCAGCCCAAATAGGCTCTAGTGCTGCAACCTCAGCGCTCTGATACCATATATAACAAATCTGAAAAATCTAATGATCTTTACCTTAATAAAATATCATGGAAGTAAAATATTACAATAAAAAATCCCTTAGATTTACATTGCTATGCTTGTTCCTTACCTTGAACTCAAAATGACAACCAAGTGGTATTGAAGCATTTAACTATCCAAGTAGCCTTTGTTCAGGAAATATACCTTTAAGTTGTAAGCTTGCAAAATGTGTTTCATAACCCATTGTACTAATATAGAGAAGGTAGCAAAAGTTAGTTTAGTGCACCCTACATTAAACACCATTATGAAATGATCATATACCAACATAATGCACAAAGCAAAGGTGAGACATCAGTATACGTGGTTCACCCCATCCATGAGGCTACATCCACCAAATTTGTCAGTAGTTTTATTGCTTTATAGAAGAGAATAAAATTACAATGCTGTGGTACATGCATTGCCTCCCTTCCTTACCTCAGATCTCTTCACACAGAGAGAGACACCTTCAAATTAGAAGAAGGAAATTACAATGTTCTGGCATATCCATTGCCATATTTTCTTACCTCCACTCTCTTCGCAGAGAGAGAAACTTTCAAATTACCAATTTCCCTCTTTGTAGGGCCTTTGTAACAAAATAATAAACCATCAACAGATCCTTGTGTATAAGGTGTAAAATTTTTGGTTGTGTCATTGAATATGGTGCTTATACTCAATCCTAAGGGTCATAAGTTTATAAGACAAACAATCACATCTACTCAACAGGAATTGGGGACTACTTCTGTTTAGCAACAAGTGGTTTCATACTTTAAAATAATAAGGAAACCCTTTACTCCCAATATACATCATATGTAAGTATTCAATAGAAAACATGCTTCTATATTGCAAACCATGATCAACATAATAATATAAGTTGTAAGCCTCACCAAAAACAATATCACAAGATTCTCTTCACCATATAAGGTATAGAATTTGTGGTCATAGTGTTTGTTATTTTCAAACGAAAATCCCGGTACTAAGTGACCATCGTAATAATGTATATATATACATAATATACAGTCATAAGTCCTACAGCTTATTCCATATTTAAATAAGAATTCCCAAGATATTTAGTAGCATCATTTTACCGAATTGAAAGTTATGATACAACATTTCTTCCTCACATCTGTATACGAATCAGCGCTTTCAAATATATACAACTATTCCAGGGTATTTATGAGCCAAATTTTACCGAGCCCAAATGTATGATGGAACATGTCTTCTTCAGATCCATACCCGAACCAATGTAGTCATTGGTTTTACATATGTTCTGATTCTACAATTTTCGAATAATAACTAATTATCTCGATATTTTTCAATGAATGCACTGGACTTTATGGTTTGTCAAAATGCTTATGAAGTCTCTACATTGGACAATGCAACAGCGGATCTATGTATTCAAACCCTACCCTTTCAAAAGAAGCTTACAATTTCATCACAGATAATGTATACACAAGACTATACTTGGTAAATGTTTATATGCAATTTGTACATTGGTTAGCCCAGAAAGGGGTTAGTTCCTAGAAAAAGAATAAAATGCACCCCTAGGACTTCTTTGAGATTTGCAAATTGAAAATCCCAAAGAGTAAATAAGAAATACTGGATTGAAGCCAAACTCGCAATAAGTATTGACTCCTATTAAAACACATCTATGGTTTATTCATAACACTCCGAATTGTAGACAAGAAAATGATTTACATAGAACATGATTTATGCATACATTCATGCCTACTTGTAACATAGAAATCATAGGAATTATCTCTGGCTAGAATTTAAGATGCAGAGCTTAAAAGGCACATCCACACATTATAGATCCCAACACACTATAATTTACAGATCCAATTATCTTGTAAAATGTTATATGCAAAGTACTCTACACAACCGATATGATCAGTGTTCATATCTCTACACATTTAAGCTACATCAATTAAGGATTTAGATCCATGAATGGAAATGTAAACAAGTTCAGATGTTCATACCCTTTCATCAATCGCCGACTATGGACAACGACTGCAATGGGAAAGAAATTTAAATCTATTAGGCATATTGTTATCAATCTTATATCTATTATATACAGGTATGTTTTTACCCATTAATCAATCACGAGCTATGGGAAAGTACTGAAAATTGCAGACAAATTTAGATATATTAGTCATATAGTTATCAAGCTCAGATCTATTATATACTAGGTATGTTTTTACCTCAATCGCTGGCTATGCACAACGATTGAAAATTTGCAAACAATAACCATAGTTGTCAGTTCATACTTTGAAATGAGTAGATATATAATATTCAAATCCTAAACCTATAATAAAACAACAAGCATAAGCTATGCAAATAAAATTGTAGGAAACTCCAAATATTTAATGAAAACTTAATATTTATTAAAAACGTAGGCAAGGAATATTCATTTCCGATATTTAGGCTCAAAACCAAGAACAAACAATATCCTAGACCTTTGATGAAGATGCATCCATGAATGGATTATTCCATGCCTTCAAGATAAATACCGGCTGTTGATGCCTGGAAAATCGCAGGGAACAACAGTTAGGGATTCTCCCCAGTAAATGTTCCCAACTAGCCCGTTACAATTTGGTATGGGGAATCCATTCGGTTTACGGTCCGGCTGCCATAGGTCAAGTAACAAAATAAAATGTTTCACCAGTTACGGCCCTGTCCACCGTGTGTATTTTTAGTTTTTTAAATTTAAATATGATATGCAAGTGCCTATCTAAGAATGCAGATTTATAGAGAATACGAGGAGTGGTCACAATGTGATGTGCAAGTTCTTACCTCTTGTCTTAAATCAATCGCATCTAAATCCACATAGCAAGAAACTAAAACTAACTGTCTAACCTATCCCTAGCGAGCAAGATTATCATTTATCAATGAGTAATGTATTTTTGCGCATGCATTAAGAAAAATCACAGATAGCTATTAATTAATTCAAAACACATGAACATTAATAGATATGTGAACAACAAGATAGCTCATTGTTTATAAAAAGCCTTTATTACTCATAGTGGAAATTTCATAGAATAAACTAGAGTGCACTCATAACAAGAACATAGGTTGAAAGAGTTGAAAGATCTCACAGTTAATGGACACAAAGCTAAAAATGAAATAGTTCACATTCAACAAATCCATAGCACAGCATTTGAAATATTCCACCAAGCTTTCTCCAATAGGAAACTTGTAATTCTTTATTGCAAAAGGAAATAGTTCTTCTTACAACATACTCTCACAAATCTATCTAGGAAAAAGTCCCTTCTTCTATCTAACTCTCCTATACTTACACTACAAGAAAAAATCTTGGGTTGCCCTTCGGTGAGCTTTGGTCTCCCCCCAACCGTTCAAACCCACCCTTTTGTCTCTTTGTGAGTGCTCATGATTTATACAATACGTTACATTTTAGATTAAGATTTAAGAGCACTTTATAAAAAGGGACTGGCTTGGTAACTGATGAACTTTCACCAAGACTAGGCCTCTGCTGCTATCAATTCTACTCAGTAATCCATTGGTATTTTTGAGATCCTGCTGATCTTAGACCCTCACTCTCTTTTTTTTTTCTGAGCAACATCTCTACTTCTTTATGCTTTAGCTTCTTCTGTCCTTGCTGCCTCCCTTCTGCTTTGTCTTTTAGGCATATCTTCTTTGCAGCAATCATCCTGTCATGAACATATCAGATTTTTATACCATTTAACGTTTAACAAAGTAACACAAACTGTATCAATACATGCTTTCTGTAAAATGAACTAGAAACAATATTAATGCATGGAAAGATAAGGCAAAGGAAATCCTACAAGCGCGGTCTAAAATTCGCCAAATCCACTGTCCAAACTAAAATCACAAGTCTAATAAAATAGGCTCCCTATCTCAATCCAAGCCGCATCTAGACCAATTCGAAATCCTCTAATGAAAGCATGAATCATAACAAAATAACTGCCATAGAAAAAAGAGTATAAAACACACAAAAAAGGTGGAAAAGACCCTCACCGGTGGGAAAAAACACTAAGCATTGGGCCGAAACCTCCTCATCGACAAACGTAACAACTATATGTTGGATGGTTAGTTCACTAATGTTATACACCTGGGTGGCACCTCTCCGTCCGAGTGCTGATATCCCTCATGTCGGCACACAAAAGGACACTTATGGATAGAGGTTTGCCCTTAACACTATAGCTTGGCTTGTCATGAAATACATTCTACCTTCATCCAGCTAGTTACTTTGCCATTTAGCCATGTTGGGATGTATTCGCGACTTTCATTCTTGACAACTCGCGAGTCATTCACGAGTCTACTTCACAACAAGTCGCGAATCCTTTTATTTGCGGGTTGCACTTATAGTGAGTCACGAATAATTCGCGGGTTGCTCTACTATAGACCCGCGAATGTGTCTCTAAATATTAAAACACAAAATCACGCACTAATGGGAGTTTAGTTAAGTCATTTTACTTAATCTCCCTAACTGCTATAACCTCCCTAACCTTCGAGAACTGCCTTATTTCACCCATATAAATACAGGCCTTGGGGATGGTTGTAGGGACTTACACTTTGGAGCAAAGTTATGCTGGTGGATTGTTTACAGAAGTCTTTGGAGCAGTGAAACTCAGAATCCTTTGGTGACAGAGGAGTCCTTGTCTTAGACGTTTGGTTGTACTCTGAACTTTCTCATTATTGATAATAAAGATATTACTTCTTCCACATGTGTCTTATATATCTTGGTTTGATAATTGTTTATGCTTCAGTATTTCATATTTGGATTATCTAACCTGCTAACATATATATATGAATCATACTATATCTGGAAGATTGTTTCTGAATAGGTGAAAGAGGAGTGAGCCTTGAAGAATTTGAAAGTGGAGCAGATTGGAAGAGGACTAGCAAGGATCGAACGTCGTTTAACAAGTAAGTTCTTTTAACCCTCCTATTTCCTATTCTGCACTTCAGAAGTCAATTGTCTGCAAGTGTTTGAGTATGTTTGTAATCCCGGACCTACGTTTATTAGGTGCATAATCCCTTACAACAGAACTGGCGACTCCACTGGGGAAGCCTAGACTGCTGTAGGTCATTTCTGTTATCCTAACCAGTTTTCCTGTAAGTCTGCTTGTGGTTTGTTATCCTGGATCTTGCTTACTTCAGCATTTGAAAGTATTTGGGTCTTTTCTTTTCTTTTAAGAAAATTTATATACCCATTCGCGGGTTGTCCCACTGGACAGTTGCGAATAAAAAGTTGCATTCGCGGGTTGTTATACTGCACAGTCACGAGTCATTCGCGAGTTGCACTGTTAGACAGTCATGAGTACTCCTGAAGATTTGGATTTTTAAAGAAGAGTTTGGTTGTGTATTTTATTGTTATGGTCCTTGCTTTCTGAGAAGACTTTCTTTAAGAATGCTGTAGAGTTTGCTTGATTGCCTCAGGTAATCACATCTTAGTGCTTTTTGAAAGCCATTGAGTCTTTTTACTTGATTTATTTACTGTTTGCATCCTGAAGCATTTGGCCTGTTTGGGTTCTTGGTTAAAGTGTCTTAGTCCAGATCAGTGATCAGGGTCTTGGACTCTATTTTTCCAATCTGATTCTGACAGTTGTTGGTTTGTACTTGCCCTTTTAAGTCTGCAGTGGTTTTTTGTGTCATTGTTTGCACCCAAGCTAGGGTTCCTAGCCTGCTTCTCTTGCTGGTCTGTGGGTTCTGTCAGCCTGTTTGTTTCAGTTTGTAGTCTGTATACAGTTCGTAAGTTTCAAGTTGACTCAAACATAGTGCATTGTAGATGCATAGTAGTTTCTTTGAGCAATTTTTAAAGTGAAAACAAAACATAGTTAGTCTTTTGCATTGTAATTTTTGCATAAGTAGTGTTTGCTTCATTTTAAAAATATATAATCTCAGAAAATTACAAAAATATAGGTTTAGTTTCTCTTATTAGTACTTTAGTTCATCAATACATATTTTGAAAAAATGAAAAGAAGTTTGTTTTATAGTAGTAGTTTGCTTTGAATGCACTTTACTTTCATTTATTTTCTGTTGAGTCAAAACACCATATAGTATATCACTTCCATTTCCTCTTGAGTAAGAAACAGCCCTTAAAATAAACGCATAAATTAAAATTTATTAGTAAGTTTTTATTTTTAGGGCCTTTTCACCTACTAGCTTAGGCTAGAATTGTGGGCTAGGGAGTGTAAACTTCCCACAAGTTATAAACTCAGACATAGTGGACCTATCTTTAGGTAAATCCTTGATTCTATCACTGTATCTGGGAAGCTCCTCTCAAACGGGAGTTAAGCACTAGGCCGCATGGAGGCTTGGACAGAGGGGATAACCCCCCGAATCCTTGTCAAAACGTAACCCAGGACTTTTACGCATCTAGGGATTCTGTCCTAGACAGAGTTTCGGGCTCAGCTGCCCTTCCCATGCGTACGAGTTCGGCTTGCGACTGTCCCCCCAGATAGCTGTTATTGTCAAGGTAGCCTTAGTCTCTTGCCTCTTTAGGGTTCATACCTAGGTAAACCAGAAGGTTATTTCTGGTTCACCTCGAATGGGCTTGGAAGGTAACCCTTGTGGAAAGTGCAGGAGGGTGGTGGGTGATTCCTCCGCTTGTGCTTGAGAACACCTCAAGGACGCCAAGTAACTGTTGATCAGCTTTCTTTGGGAAAGCATATCTTTATACCCTGGTTTGATTGCTTGAGACTCTAGGATCTTTTTAGTGTATGCTCTATGGATTTTCTTGTGCTTAGTTGACCTTAGGGTGTGATTAAGTCAAATTTTTAATTCTGGAGGACCAACTAGTTAGAAGGTCAAGAAGGTTGAGAAACCTTCCTCCTCTTCCTGCATTGGAACCTCCACCTTTACCCCAAAGGCGGAGATTAGGCACAGACGGTTCTTTTGAACCAGTAGGAGTAAGTGAGTTTCTTGGTGAACCGAAATTGATAGCTAACCGTTTTGATTTAGACACAGTCGAGATAGAATAATTGCAAACTGACAATTTTGCAAGAAATTTTAACTCCCCCTTGACTGATCTTAACGATCCTGTGATCATCCAAGTTAGACCTTTTAGTTCACCAGTAGTAGGTGTCCCTTTGAGTAGAGTCATTTCTTCTACAGAAGAAAGTCCATTTGTGTTTACCTCAACCCTTCTGGTTGAAGGGGTACTACCTCCCTGGATTAGTACCCCTAGATCTAGTTTTCCTTCTACACCTTTAACTCCAGCGAGCTGGGTGGTTCAACCACTGGTTCACTCCAACATAGGAGGTATTTCTGGTAACACGGTTGCTGGGATCCCCAGTATACCTACCATTCCTTCTTCCTTCCCTTACACTACTCAGAGTGGTCCGGTAGGATCCTCAACTTATGTCCAAGGATTTCCTTGGAATGGGGGGCACATTCCCCCATCCAGTCCATATGTAGGTCCATCTCCTTCATATGTAGGAGTGTAGTTTGGGGGAAACACCTCTTATGGGAAGAGCTTCCATACCCCTATTTCGGTCCCATACATGAGCTCTCTTTTCTCTTTGTTTAGCGGAGGGATACCTGCTCCAGTCTTTCAGACCCCAGCTTCTATGGGGATGGCCCGAACCACTTACACTGCACCTCCCACCTAAAATCCATTTCAAGGCAACCTTCCCACTTCACAATCGATGTCAGGGGGCAACCCCACCTTTAGCTATGGGAATTCGGGGGCTGGACCCTCTAATCCCCAAGCTGGCACATCTAGTGCACCGATTAGGCCCAAACTTCCTTTTCTGGCAACTTTGAACTTGCCAGATTTATCCAAATTGATGAACGATTCGGTGAGGCATGACCCCTTGTGGCCACCTGTTCCCACCAAACTGCCCTTGGACATCCCTAAGTTCAAAGGTAAGGCTGGTGAAGATCCTGGGGCTCATGCCACCACCTTCCACTTATGGTGTTCTTCAAACTCATTGAATGAAGATTCGATGAGATTGAGGTTGTTCCAGAGGACTTTGACTAGCACTGCGGCAAAATGGTACATTGAGCTGCCTTTTGCTGCTTTTATTAGTTTCTAAGACCTAGCTAGTGCTTTCCTCAGTCACTTTTAGCTTCCAGTTCATTACGATTTTGGAACGGATTTGTTGTCTACCTTCAGACAAAACAAGGCAACCCACATCTCGGACGATATCCAAGAGTGGAGGAGGCAAAAGAGTCTTATCAAATCTACCATCCCTCCTGAGTTTCTATTAGAGTGGTTCCTTAAGTCATTGTTGCCATACATTTCTAAGGATGTTTCCACATCAGGAGTGACTAGTGAAGAAGAAGCCATACTCAGGGCCCAGTAGTTGGACTTGATTTATTCATAGTCTGGGATTCTATATGAAATTATCCCTGAGGCACAAAGGCCTTCACATGAGGCCAAGAAACCCAAGCCTGGACCCCATGCCGATGGTGTGGTTGGGTCCATAAAATCTCCCACTGTAGAGTCTTTGACAAAACAACTTCACCAATTGTCTGTCAAACAGTCTACGGCGGAGGTAGCAAAGGATTCCCCCTCCTCCCAAAGTGCAAATGTTTTTGCACAAATCTCTTCGAAGGGAAATCAACAGCCCGACAGGAAGAAGAAGAAAGGTAAAAAGGGAGAGGGAAACCAAAATCAAAACAAGCCAAAGCCCGCAAACAATGCTAATGGGGGCAAAAAGGAAAAGAAGAAAGTCAAGTACCCTTGTAATTTGTGCCAAGGGGATCACCTTACTCATCTTTGTCCCCTCATCGAACAAGCTCAGAAGCTACTT
>LPNX010956438.1:6068-25201 GCA_001517045.1 Pseudotsuga menziesii | reverse complement strand
TACATATATATACATATATACATATATATACATATATACATATATATACAGATATATATATATATATACATATATATATATATACATATATATATATATACATATATATATATGTAAATATCTGTCATAGATAGGTCAAGTCTGATCCATAGATCCCGTTATGTACAAAATATACAAAAAGTGGATCATCATCCATCAAAATGCCCTAAAACTAAGTCTGCCCGCCATGGCCACTAGGACCTCCTTGCTCCCCGTGATCTCTCTGCCCCCTGGCTTCCTCAGCCTCCTTGGCTTCAGCAGCCTCCACCGCATCCCTATATACACATACTGCTCTAGCTACCCATCTGAAAAGACGTAGCCAGGCCGGTGGAACCCCAACTACAGACTCCTGCATAGCTACAGGGAGATGCTCTATCCGTATCGTATGTACTCGCTCGATCAGCCCTCCTAGCTTCACCTAGAGTACTTTGATCAATCCTGGGTCTCCCCCTGCAACAGGACGTACGAAGGTACGTGGGTGCCCTTCAGGGCGGACTGGTCCAATATGTGCATTTTGACACATAAATAGGGTTTAGACTTGTGCATATGTATATATCCTATCATTTGAAAATCCATAAAAATTTGATAATGATAAAAAAAAAATACTTACCCATCTCTCCCCATGCTCCTCCTGGAGGGAGGACTAGGTAAGGATCACCTCGGAAATCTAACCCGGCGTATGGAAACTGCTCCAATGCCGGCACCTGTCGTTCCCACCATGTATAGAAATCATCATCATACATTCTATGTAATACGTCTCCTCCTCCTTGACGAAGGAAGATATCTCCCCACTGGCTCAGCCTCGGCTGCCATGGATGACGGACCTGTAATGGTATAGCAGGGCTCATACCTGGCACCCTCTCAAAGAAGAACGCTACCAGTATACTAGCATAGCCAAAGTTCTTCTGTCTTCCCCTCCTACAGTCGGACAATTGCCTCTTCATGATGGGGGCAATTCCCATACACCAATCAAAGAGAGTACCTCTAAAGCAGTCCACCGCCACTCTCATCTGAGTCCTGGTGGCCATGTGTAACCCTGCTGACCTTGAAAGTCTGACAATAGTACTAGCCAATACCTGAAGTGTAAGATCCTAAATATCTGCAATGAGAACGTTGCTGCCTTTCTTTTGAGTACCAGGCCTGCAGAATACATCAACATAGTTCTGGACACTCAAGGGGTCTCCACCCCTACCAGTGCTCCCCGATGTGACAACCCGGTTATGAAGTAAATGTCTTGTGTGGTAATCTCCAAAGTCTCACCTTGGATATTGAACATCCCCAGGTCATGGTCCCAGTAATGGACTAAGAACTCTAATATGCGGACATTGGCCCGCATGGGCGATGTGCAAAAGAACTTGAGAAGCCCACTAGTCCTCAATGCTTGGATAGTAGGCGGGCTTTGGAAAGCCGCTTGATCCATCGCTTCATGTTCCCTCTCTCTCCACTGCAGCACCATGTTTTTCCTCACAAAAACATACAATTTGATTTAGTATTCCATAATAAAATTTTAAAAATTTTTGACTATTTTTAAAACATTTGACCTATCACGCAGCATTCGCGACTGTCCATTGGGACAAGTCGCGACCTATTCGCGACTTTCCTGTTCAGCAAATCGCGAATGGAACTCATATTCACGACTATTAAGCTTAGCAACCCACGAATACATTTTGCCACATTTTAGGTTGATCAAAAATACTGAATTAACCCCTAAATTCAAAATTTGTTTGGATCAAATTGAAGAGATAAGGGTGTATATTTACCTGAAGCTGACGGTTTCTGAATCTGACGGTCCAATTGTCCACAGCGATCAATCAAAGATAGAGGGTAAAATTTCCTTTTTGGTTCAAAAAGTGCAAATGGTATGAAATGTTTTTATTTTCAAACTATTTATAGAAATAAAATTTCGTAAAGTGGGTCTTTTTATATAGATTGAAATGTCAATTGACTAATATCATCCTCTTTGTGCCTTGGAACAGGTTTACCAACTTTTACAAAGTGTTGATGCTTCTATAGGGTGGTTTTTGCTCTTTCCAACACATGTTGGCATTTTATCACTCCACATTAACCTTAGTAATCAACATTTTTGCCATGGACTATGGTAGTTTAAGCCATTAGTCCCTTGTCTCTATCATTGTTCTTCCGTGGCTAGGATCCCTTTTAATGAGTATCATTCTTATATGCCATTGCCATCCTTTGATACTCATTCCTTCACTGTTTCAGGCCCTAGGGTTTCCTCATAGCTATTTTTCACGCCAAATAGAGCTTCTTCCGAATCTCTTTTTACAAGCTATCCCGTTCTAGGACTCCCCAACCTTATGGAGTTTCTTTAGGCCCAGGTCTGTCTCCTTCAAAATAGACTTGACTGCCGAGTTATCTCGTCTGTTCAAGCTCGTTAAGAATATGTGAACGGGAATCCGCATTGGTGGTATGTTATCTCTTTCTCGGACCATGCGGAATAATACGGGAAATGATCACTCTCTTTTCTTCGAAATTGAGAAGAGTATTCTCAGGTATAGGTTTATCACTTTTCCGGACCCGAGGGACTAAATTTACGGAAAAGGAACACCCGGTTTGAGCTTAGTTTTCTCTTTTTCGTGCTCTGGACCCAAACATGAAAAATATTCCGAGTGTACTTTGTGTCTTTGTCATGCTCGTTAAACACTAAAGAACAAAGTAACGAGTTTATTGTTGTAAGCCCCATTTCTCGTAACCAAATGGATCTTTCTGAGTGATCTTTCTTTCCTTCACACTCGTAAAACTCAAGCTATTTTATGCTGTTTTGGAAGGAGCGTTGGGTAGGTGGTAATTTAACCTTTTTCGGACCTTCCCGACTAAGTTTGAAAAAGGTTCACCTTTTCTTCTTCGGAAGTTAAGAGAGTTCTTTTGTGGTTTGTTTTATACTTTTTTGTCCTCAAGAGACTAAATTGGACGAAAAAGGACCCCCCTGGAGTCTTCTTTGGCATTTTCAGACTCTCTAAATGTGAAAATACCGCATGAGCATGTACTAGTTCGGGCTCATTAAATCCACGGATCAGTGTATCAAGCATTATTTTCCCATATCTTCAAGCTTGTTAAAAAATGAAGAGGGAACCGAGTTTACTTTCATGGACTCATTAAAACTTAACAGGGAAGGTAAGGAAGAAGTTTTCTCTTGTTTTCAGTAATGGCGGCATGTCATCCTTGAACATAGCACTCTTTGCTTTCCAATATCCATGTTTCAATATAGACTTGTGTTCAGCTATCACTTTGAGTTTTGACTCCTCCTCTTGTCCATTATACCTGGGGAATCTGCTCATGTCTCCTACATGACAGATAAGTCTAGTTGTTCTATCTATCCGTTGTATGCTTCCTTGGGTCATCTCTGTGTCGTGCTCACTGTTCAAGGTTTATACCTAATGTATGATCTACCACCTGATCCTATTACTATTATATCTGTTATCCATTTACTTATGTTTCCCTTCTTTTGCCCAGTTCCTAGTCACTCTTGTGATCCGTTGGAGGATCCATTGCCTTCCTTATCATAGTATGGTTCCGTTTCATCACCTCCTGATGACGAAGACCTAGAGTTTTGACGATAGTACCTCTGGATTCACTTTCATCATTGGTGAACTCCTTTGCTTCAGTTGTCAATTATTACTTATTGGTTGACAAACTGTTGAATCCTCTCCATGTTTGACTTCAGCTTACCCTTATTCACATGGCTTGGATTGTACTGGTTCTTCGGGATCATTTATGAAGACCTTAGTCCCTTATTGTGGGCTAATTTGCGCAAGACCATGTTCTATTCTGATATCCAGCTCCCATATCTTTGAAGACTCATCATTATTGTATTGTGGCTTCGATCCACCTTTGTAATATACGTGGTTTCTACCCGTATCATATGATGTAATCATATATTGTAAAGGAGCTAGTGTTCCAGTAAATTGAATATAGTATCCTCAAATGTAACCTTGTATATCACATTATTATGTCTTTGTTTCAGGTACTCTTTCTGCTCCATTGGATTTCTGAGTTTCTCTAGAGTTAAATATTATAATGTATTTCGGCCATCGTTCCCCTCTGACCTCACACATTAGGGGTCATCTTTTATACACCTGAGTGGCACCTCTCCGTCCAAGTGCTGATATCCCTCATGTCGTCACACAAAAGGACACTTATGGATAGAGGTTTTCCCTTAACACTATAGCTTGGCTTATCATGAAATACATTCTACCTTCATCCAACTAGTTAATTTGCCATTTAGCCATGTTGGGATGTATTCGCGACTTTCATTCTTGACAACTCATGAGTCATTCGCGAGTCTACTTCACAGCAAGTCACGAATCCTTTTATTCGTGGGCTGCACTTATACTGAGTCGCGAATCATTCGTGGGTTACTCTACTACAGACCTGCGAATGTGTCTCTAAATATTAAAATACAAAATCACGCACTAATGGGAGTTTAGTTAAGTCATTTTACTTAATCTCCCTAACTGCTATAACCTCCCTAACCTTCAAGAAATGCCTTATTTCACCCATATAAATACAGGCCTTGGGGATGGTTGTAGGGACTTACACTTTGGAGCAAAGTTATGCTGGTGGATTGTTTGCAGAAGTATTTGGAGCAGTGAAACTCAGAATCCTTTGGTGACAAAGGAGTCCTTGTCTCAGACATTTGGTTGTACTCTGAACTTTCTCATTATTGATAATAAAGATATTACTTCTTCCACATGTGTCTTATATATCTTGGTTTGATAATTGTTTATGCTTCAGTATTTCATATTTGGATTATCTAACCTGATAACATATATATATGAATCATACTATATCTGGAAGATTGTTTCTGAACAGGTGAAAGAGGAGTGATCCTTGAAGACTTTGAAAGTGGAGCAGATTGGAAGAGAACTAGCAAGGATCGAACGTCGTTTAACAAGTAAGTTCCTTTAACCCTCCTATTTCCTATTCTGCACTTCAGAAGTCAATTATCTGCAAGTGTTTGAGTATGTTGGTAATCCCCAACCTATGTTTATTAGGTGCATAATCCCTTACAACAACTAAGCTGCCGCAACGGTGGAAACCATACAAACTAAGGGTTCCGTGGAAAAATAAAACATTGGCGAAATAAAACCTTAAAAATTGTTGTGTAGGCATCAGATATTGGAAGAACTAATCATAATGCATTGGGAGAATAGTCTGCTAGAAAGCCACAAAAATGGAAAACAAACAGACTACGGCTTACGCAATCAAATGACAACTTCAGTGATCAGAAACTTTAATGATTCCGGATCGGTGATTTTAAAACTAAGCATCTCCGCGGTGTCAGTGAGATAAACAACAAGGCCTCTGAAATGGCGGCGTTGCTTGAGACTAGAACTCTGACTATTTGCCAAAACATTCCGATAGTGAAACAAAAAATATTCACAAAGCAAAAAAGTTTGAACCAATAAAACCACATAATAAGTGAAAGAAAAAACTATCCATCGGCCGATTCTCTATCTGTCCTCTGAAACGGCGGTGGCATAGAAGGCTAATGCTCCGACCGTGATAAATCATAAACATCGACAGTCCAAAGAAACAAATGAAATAAAAGCGCATTGGTGAAAATAAGAACTGTCCATGGGGAATTTCATTACATACCCTCTGCAATGGTGGCTGTGTAGAGAACTACCGCCCTGATTCAAATAGAAATAAACTTTTGACAGCGATGAAGCAAATCATTTTTAAATCAAACTTCAAGTTCCACAGTCCTAAGCATCGACAGACAAAAAAAAAGCTTTTCGAAAAGAAGAAAAACAGTTGACCTCAATTCAACTTCAAACAATCCAAAATGTAGCAGAGAGAAAAAACAAATTTTAGCAATCCAAACACTCCTAGGCAAGATAAAATTAAAAGGAGGGTCCAAATTTTTTTTAAAAATTGGGAAAATAGTTGCAGCTACAACAATTGGTGACTACCTAGTGAACCTAGATCTCTGGACAATTTCTTCCTTAAGTAATAGACTGTTTGACAATAAAACCAACATGTTGAATTCTTCTAGATGTCTGGATTTACCAAATGGAAAATGTATGTACTTTTAATCATTGATGATAGTCCAATTTAGGAAAATGGAAACCAAGATTTCAAAGCCAAGATAACTCTTTTGAGGCCAGGAATATGACTTTCATTTTTTACCTCTGTCTTTGGGTAGCTTCTAGCTTGGACACCACAGGATTGTAACACATGGTAAACATAAATATTCATCTGTTCCTCATTCCCATTGCATTTTTCACTTTTTGTGCTTTTGGACTTTTGTCCTTTTTGAGTTCTCCTGCATGCCTTTCTTTCTGAATTTTTTATTCAGGCTCCTCTATCCATAATGTCCTTTTGTGTGAGAGATGTATTTAATTTTCGGCTCACAGACGGAGAAGAACTTTGTTAATTTTCTACTCATATGGTTCAATACTTTGTTTTGATACACATTGTTTTATTAGGAGATTTTGACTCTTACTTGATTTTTGGCTTTTAATTCTTGGAATGGGATCATTTATATATAATATACTCTTTACCCTGCTTCCTTTCCATGGGTCTTTTTCTGTCACCCCCTAAGACATTTTTAAATGTGACATGGATGGAGCCTCGAAATAGTATTCCACACCTTTTGATCCTGAGTTATTTTACAAGGATTAAGTAGGACTTCAATGTGTTCATAGCCATTTAGAAAAACTGCTAAACTAGAAGAATTCTTTCAGATAAATCAATAATACACTGTCTTATAATCAAGGAGTTTGGCTAATCCATAATTCCGATCCTCTCCATGCAACCAAAAGTTTGCTTCTTTTATTTAAATCAATCAAAATCCAAAAAACAAACAAAAAATAAAATAAATTGAAAATAAACAACCAAAAGAGTTTATTTATGTACAAGATAAAAACAAAAATCAGGAAAAATTAAGTTTGAGAACTAAACCATTAACTGGTAAGCTCTCTTCCCACCCCTGTAAATATTGCAACTTGTAGGTTGAGGGGCAAAGCTTTGCTGCAATCTGAAAAGGGCCTACCCATAACTGTTGAAACTTCATGTGTTTCCCCTTTTCATCATGCGGGTGATCCCACTTAAGAACCAGATCTCCCACTTCAAATTCCTTCTTTCCAGCTTTATGTTTATCAAACCACCGTTTCACTACTTCCTGTTGATGCTTATAACGTTCTTTGGCTCTAGACCTAGACTCTTCCACCTTCAAGAGATTATAGATTCTAATCTGTAGGATTTCGTTATCTGTGCCTCTAGACTCCTGAGCTATTATGGAAGATGGTAGCATAATGTTAGGAGGAAGAATAGCTTCTTTTCCATAAACGAGGGTATATGGTGAAACACCTAAGGAATTATTGGGTGTGACTCTATCATCCCAAAGAGCATTTGGTAATGCTAAATTCCAACTTCTCTGGTTTTCTATCATAGTTTTCTTTAAGATCCTAATCAGATTCTTGTTTGTAGATTATGCCAAACCATTTCCTTATGGGTAATAGTTTGTAGAATAATGCAACTTGATTCTTCTTTCATGAGCAAATGTAGTTAATCTAATAGAATAAAAATAAATAGCATTATAAAAAACCATGGAATTTGGAACCCCAAACCTGGTCATGATATGATCTTGCAAGAAATCCATGACTGCATCTTCATTCACTTTACGTAACAGAATGAACTTGACCCATCTAGTGAAGTAGTCAGTTGGCATCAAAATGTATTTGTGTTGCAAGGAAGAATTTGGTTTTATCTCTCCAATGATATCAACCCCCCATTGCTCGAATGGTTCTATTATCATCACAAGCTTCAATGGTCCTGCTGCTTTGGCTCGTCTTCCCCCACACCTCTGGTAGATATCACAGTTTCTGACATGGGCATGCACATCCTTGAATAGTGTGGGCCAATAGTATATGAATCTAAGAATCTTATGGGGTGTCATATCCCCAAAAAAATGACCTCCAGTAGGCCCATCATGTAACTCTGTTATGACCTTCTTTGCATCTTCTTTCTCTAAGCATCTGACAAGAACTCCATCATAATTCTTTTTGAATACTATTCCATCAATGATTTGATATGAAGTTGATTTAAGGCGCAACGCTCTTCGTTGTTTGGAATTCTAATGTTCTGGCAATAATCCTTCCTGAAGGTAATGAACAAGGTCTCAGTACCAGAAATCTCGAGGTGTGAAAAGAGGACATACATCCATCATATGTAACTCATCCTCATTGTCCCAATTGTTTTCTTCATTGTTTGTACCTTCAGCCATTAGTTTGCACAATCCTTGCCCTTTAACTATGGATGTTGGTTTAAATTAAAGGTCATATTCTTGTAAAGTTGTTACCTAGTTGCCTCTTTTTTCACCTAATTCTTTTTGTACGAAAAGAGACCTTATAGCTGGGTGTGGAACTATTACCTTCATCGAGTTCCTAAGTATGTATAGCCTGAATTGTTTTACCACTTTGAAAATTACATAGGCTTTTTTATCGACCACTGGGTACTTAAATTTGGCTCCGTGTAGACCATTTCTCATAAATGATATGGGATACTCATTTGCCCCATCTTCCTTCTGTGTAAGCATCGCTGCTAATGAATCATCAGATGCGAATGTGTACAAAATAAAATCCTTTTCAAAATTTGGACTTTTGAGAGATGGTGCATGAGCAATATATGTCTTTAGTTTAATGAATGCATTCTTCTCTACATCAGTCCACTTGAACTGTACACTTTGTTTCACCATTGGCTGCAAAGGTTTAACAATTTGACCGAAATCTGGTACAAACCTTTGCACAAAATTAATTGTCCCCGTGAATGATTTCATACCTTTTTTGTTATGGGGTAAAGGGATCTGTTCTATGCCCTTGATCCTTTCTGGGTCTATGGAGATCCCTTTTTTAGAAACAACGTGACCCAATAGCTTTCCTTCTATAACCGTAAACACACATTTCCTAGGATTCAGTGAGATCCCATATTTTCAACAACACTCAAAAATTTGTTTTAGATGGAATGCATGTTCTTCTCTCTTCTTTGAAAATATTATGACATCGTTGAGATATACTACAACACTACAGCCAATTAGACCATGGAAATCTATATCCATAGCCCTCTGAAAAGTAGCTCCAGTGTTGATGAGTCCAAAGGGAATTCTTCTATAAGCAAAAGCTCCCCACTTTGTTTTGAATGTAGTTTTAAGTCTGTCTTCTTCAGCTACTAATACTTGATTATAGCTAGAGAATCCATCTAGTAATGAAAATAACTCAGAACCCGAAACCATCTACAATATTTGTTCCAGGGGTGGGACTGGATAGTTATCTTTATCCGAAGCACGCTTGAGGTTTCTAGAATCTACACATAGCCTAATTTCTCGGGACTTATTCTTCACTAGCAACAAATTCGACACCCATTTTGAATGTCTGACTTTGAATATAATTTCAGCATCCAATAATTTTTTCATTTCACTCTGAATTAAAGGTTCTAGTTTTGGATGCATCTTCCTCAAAGGTTTCTAATAAGGCTTGACTCCATCTCTAATAGGAATGACATGTTGTATAATCTTTGTGTCATATGTTTTAATCTCTTCATATGTCTAGGAAAACACATCTTTGTATTGTTTGAACAACTAATGAACTTATTTCTTTCACCTGGAGAACAACACTTTCCCAAATTTACATATCTGGGTTTAAATTCAGTTCCCAAATTTATTAGCTCGAATTGTAAGGATGAGCTGTGAGTTTTGACATTTGCTGACCTTCTGAATTTGTTATCTAGATCAAACATTCTCTCTAAGGTCCTGACTCCTTTAGGAATAAATTTGTCGAGTTTTAATTCAGCTTGGTGTTCTTCATCATCGATTATTGCTCCTTTGAAGGTTTCATCATTCATCAAACATTCCAAAATTTGTTGATCATCATCAAAAACTCATAGATTGGTAATCATGTCTAGAACCGAAGGCTTGAAAATTAATTTAATAGAACATTTGTTATTCGAAGGTACAAGCCTTCCAGCTGAGGTAGCTAACAAGTCAGCTGCTGCATTCTTTAGTCTAGGAATGGATACAGTATTAAATGCATACAGTTTTTTAAGCAAATCCCATACTTCATTCTGGTAATCTTTTAAATGAGGTGACATGCAATTTATTTGATTTCGAATTTGCTTTACAATTATTTCAGAATCCCCATACACTTTCAGATTTTCTACTTTTAATTCAATTGCTTTTCTTAGTCCCTGAACTAATGCTTCATTTTCGGCTATATTATTGGTACATTCAAACTCTAATCTACATGAAAGAAAATGTTTATTTTTCTTTGGATCAACCAGGACATAGCCAGCTCTTGATCCTTCCAAATTTTTAGATCCATAAAAAAAAGTGTCCAAAAACTATCTACTTCTACTGTACTTGAATCAAAAACTACATCTAAAACTGAGTCTACTATTTTACAGTCAAATTCATCAACCCGTGAAAATCGAAGGAGATCGGGCTATGTGTTTGGTGTACCATTGGCTTCTTCTGCTTGGTAATTTCTCGGTTCAAGTTCAATAAAGTAATTTCCCAACATGGAATTCACTGGTTCATTCTTACCCTCCAACTGAGTAACATTGTGCTTCATGTGGGGTTCTCTTAATACTTTTATTTGATTGGGACTTCCCTTATAAGGAAACCAAAGATGTGACCAATCTGATTCAAAATAGCTATTTAGCTTTGCTGACCAATCCCAACTCAAAATAATTCCATAAGCCTCAGGTATGTCTGCTACTACAATATCAATGAACTGAGATACCTTTTCATTTGAAGATAATCGAATTAGAACATCCTCCACTTCCCCAATTACCTTCACAACTATTCTATCTAACTGAATAACCTTCTAGGTAGATGGTTTAGGTTGTCCATTTATCTTCTTACAAACTGAAAGTGGCATAATATTGACTGATGCCCCTGATTCTACTAAACAGTTGTGCATGTTATGGTTTAAAATTTCAAAAGTTAGGAGAAATGGTGGGATTTTGTATTTAGACTTACCTCCCACACTTGCTTCACCAATTTCTTATTCTTTAGGTTGGTTATCAGTCGGAATATTTTCCTTTGGTACTTCAAGTTCTTTTAACAATTTTTCTTTCTACTGAGGCACATTATACATTTCAAACAGTGAGATATTTTCCTTATCCCTTTTAATATCTTCCACAATATTATACTCCATATTATGTTCTTCGAGATTCTTTTGGACATTATCAACCTTGTCTTCAATAGGCTTAGCCAGCATGTTGATTTTCTTTGGATTTTGACTCGTAATGGTGAATTCAGGTATTTCATCAACTATGGTGCTCTTTTGAATTTTCTTTAAATTATCTTGAAGTCTCCTAATTTTTGGGGGTACTGACCCGTCTTCTTTTATCATCCCCTGACTTCTTGTTGTCACGTTTGTTTCTGATATCTCCTCCTATTTCAGATAACCTTCTTCTTCGGTATCAAACATCGAGACATAGTCCCAGAAAACCAGAGCATCATCCTCTTGTTTTTCTATGGATTTATTACCCTTTTTTTCCTCATCATCAGCTTCTATTAGTTTAGAATCCAATAGCTGATTCATTACTAATGTCATCGAATTGATCCATTGAGGGCAATTTTTTTCAGAATGAGGCTACTGATGAAAGGTGCAAAAATTATCCATACCCACCTCAGTTAAATTCATTGTTGCAGGACCTTATGGAGGAGGTTTAGATTGTTTGTTGTCCTTTTTCCTTTTGTAGTAAGGCTTATAATATTTCTGATCTTCGTTTTCCTTTTCAAAATCTATTATTCTGTTGGATAGCTTCTACATCATCTTCACCATCCCTTCAAATTCATGTGATTGCTCATCCTTAGGCTTGGTCAGTAACAACGCTTTCTTACCGAAATGTTTTTCTCCTGACTGCTCAGGATAATCTTCTATGTTCTCTTTTTCAGCTTCTACCCTCTCAACTTCTTCATAAGTTTGTAACAATGTAGGTTTGATTGACATATTGGCAGACACGACCAATTCAGGCCCTAGAGCTGAAGTATAGTATTCACTCAGAACTTTATCATATGGTTTATCAGTTTCGGAAAAATTCTTTAGATAAGCAGCAAACCTTTGAGTGAAACTATGCACTTTTTCCTTTCTTTCTTTCTTTAAAGCGCATAACCCTTTCATCAAAGCTGCATGAGTTTTTTGGAATGCATATTTACTTCTAAATATTCTTTCAAATGTATCCCAGTCTATGATTGAGTTTGCAAGCAGAGCAAAATACCATGAGGCTGCTGCTCCTTTTAGGGTATGAGGGAACAATCTACAGACTACATCTTCATGTTCTCCAGCCTGAGTCCTTCTACAACCAAGTAAAATATTTGCAAATGATCATCTACCAAAATATTTTCACTTGGGTCAAACTTAGGCAACATTTTCTCAAAAGCCTGAGGTAAGTCATGCAAAGGAGCTGCTAGGTTTAATGGTGATATAGCCCTCCAAGCAGGTGGTGGATTTGGTGGGTTAGGTGTCTGATTTGTGTTTACATTTGCCATGATTTCAAGTGGAGAGTGAGGTGGTGAATGAATAGGGGTATGAACAGGTGAATAGTAACGTGTATTTGGGCCCAACTTATTCAGAGGTTGAACCACTTCTTGTAAGGTTGTTTCTACCAATTCTTCAAAATCTCCAACCAACACTATGTCTTCCAATACAGGGTGGTATTTCTTCTAATATTCTCTTCTTGGTAAGGCAGGGATAATCGATAATCATCCAATATTGTTCACATAATCCCTAGTAATTATTCCCAAATCGTCAACTACTTCATTATCGACAGGATACAAAAACTCTTTACCCTTCTCTTCAGGTTGGATTGGGAAACAAACTATTCTCAGAACTGTTACCGATGGAATGATTTCGAGGAAATGAGTTTCCTCAGCTAGCCATGCACTGGAGGCCCTCCTTCTAGTGCCAAAAACTATTGATGCCTAGAAAATCGCAGGTAACAATAGTTAGGGATTCTCCCCAGTAAATGTTCCCAACTAGCCCGTTATTGTTTGGTATGGGGAATCCGTCCAGTTTACGGTCCGGCTACCATAGGTCAAGTAACAAAATAAAAGGTTTCATCAGTTATGGCCCGATCCACCGTACGTATTTTTATTTTTTTAAATTTAAATATGATATGCAAGTGCCTATCTAAGAATGCAGATTGATAGAGAATATGAGGAGCAGTCACAATGTGATGCATAGGTTCTTACCTCTCGTCTTAATTCACTCGCATCTAAATCACACACAACAAGAAACTAAAACTGATTTTCTAACCTATCCCTAGGGAGAAAGATTATCATTTACCAATGAGTAATGTATTTCTGTGCATGCATCAAGAAAAATCACAGATAGTTGTTAATTAATTCAAAACACATGAACATTAATAGATATGTGAACAACAAGATAGCTCATTGTTTATGAAAAGCCTTCATTTCTCATAGTGGAAATTTCATAGAATAAACTAGAGCACATTCATAATAGGAACATACGTTCAAAGAGTTAGAACAATCTCACAGTTAATGGACACAAAGCTGAAAATGAAATAGTTTACATTCAACAAATCCATAGCACAGCATTTGAAATCTTCCACCAAGCTTTCTCCAACACGAAACTTGTAATTATTTATTGCAAAAGGAAATAGTTCTTCTTACAACATACTCTCACAAATCTATCTGGGAAAAATTCCCTTCTTCCATCTAACTCTCCTATACTTATACGACAAGCAAAACTCTTGGGCTGCCCCTCGGTGACCTTTGGGCTCCCCCCAAATGTTCAAACCCACATTTTTGTCTCTTTGTGAGTGCTCATGATTTATACAATACGTTACATTTGAGATTAAGATTTAAGAGCACTTTATAAAAAGGGATCTGCTTGGTAACTAATGAAATTTCCCCAAGCCTGGGCCTCTGCTGATATCGATTCTGCTTAGTAATCCATTGGTCTTTTTGAGATCCTGTTGACCTCAGATCTTCACTCTCTTATTTTTCTGGAGCAACATCTCTGCTTCTTTATGCTTCAGCTTCTTCTGTCCTTGCTACCTCCCTTTTGGTTTGTCCTTTAGGAATATCTTCTTTGCAGCATTTATCCTATCATGAACATATCATATTTTTAGACCATTTAGAATTTAACAAAGTAACACAAATTATATCAATACATGCATTCTGTAAAATGAACTAGAAACAATATTAATGCATCAAAAGATAAGGCAAAGGAAATCTTGCAATCTGGGTCTGAAATCCACTAAATCCACTGTCCAAACTAAAATCACAAGCCCGATAAAATAGGATCCCTATCTCAATCCAAGTCCCATCTTTGTTAAATTTTTATATGCTTAGCTAAAACATCAGTATTTCATTTCATTTCCATAACAAAAGCATATAAAAAGGAAAACAGGATCACTAAAAGAAACAATATCACAAGAACAACACAGATTTATCCTGGGAAAAACCTAAAGGGAAAAACCCAGCAAAAGCTTCCTCAATATAGATGCCCCAAAAAGGTAAAAAGGTAAAACCAACAAGGAGATCAAAAACCTGATCGTCCTCCTTCTCCAGCTACTTCTCTCCTCCACAAGTGCACTACACAAGTGAGTGTATGTGTCTCAAATGAGGAGCACCACACCTCTATTTATATTCATCCGTTCACTTTAACTAACTCATTCGACATGTAGGCTAGAGTTAAATCATGTAGGCTCGAGTTACACATGTAGGCTCAAGTAACCACAATGGGGTGCTAATGACCCACCTTTAAAATTGGAGGGGACTACCTCATGACTCTTATTAGTTCTTCCGATTAGAAGCATCGGGGTACAAAGTAATACAAGTGGTTTATCCTGGTAGGACCATCGGGGACCACAAAAGATACATATAGAATATTCTTTGAAGTTACAATATTTCAACACTCCCCCTTAACGAGAAGGGTATTCTACAACAACATCAACAACAACAATAGTAGGAGAGAGATAGAGGACATCATCAACATCAGTAGGGTAACACATCTATAAATCATTGGAAGATTTTCAAGATCATGTAGTCTTCATCTTCAATCTTCATTCTTTAGTAACATAAACACTATGATAGTTTTGATCAGCATCAACATCTTCAATACTTTGACCTCTCGATCAGTAACAACTTCATCAACATCTTCAGTACTTTGATGTTTCGATTAGCAACATCTTCAGCAACATCTTTAGTATTTTGACCTTTCGATCAGCAACAACTTCAACAACATCTTCAGTACTTTGACCTTTCGATCAGCAACATCTTCAACACTTTGACCTTTCCATCAGTAGCATCTTTCGACAACATCTTCAGTAGTTTGACCCTTCTTTCATCAGCAACAACATCATCATCATACTCTGATCTTTCGATCAAATACATCATCATGAAAACATCATCATCATCAAAATATCATTATTGTCAAAACATCAACATCATCAAAATATCAACATCATCATCATCAAAATATCATCATCATCACACTCTGATCTTTCAATCAGAATCTTCATTATCATCAACCTCTAATCTTTCGCTCAGAAACATCATCAAACGAACATCATCATACTCTAACACCAACTCATCGTCATATTTTGATCTTTCGATCAGTACATCATCATCATCATACTCTGATCTTTTGATCAATACAGAATCATCATCATCAGGATCTCATCATCATCACATTCTGATATTTCGATCAGTATGTCATCATCATACTCTGATCTTTCGATCAGTACGTCTTCATCATCATACTCTAATCTTTCAATCAGTATGGCATGATCATCATCAAGATATCATCATCATCACATTCTGATCTTTTGATCAGAAACATCATCATCATCATCACACTATGATCTTTCGATCATGAAACATCATCATCATCAGCAGCAGCCCACAGTACAAAGACAAATAATTCTTTGGATCTCTTTTGGAATTAAATTCCAAGGATGATGAAATCCTATCACATTCTTGACAACCAAGGTCACTAGATCCGTTCTGAACTGAGGTTCAAGGATGATGCAATCCTGCCACATTCTCGATGACTGAAGTTACACCGGATCTGTTCTGAACCGAAGTTCAAGGATGATACAATCCTACCACATTCTTGATGACCGAAGTTACACCGGATCCGTTCTGAATTGAAGTTCAAGGATGATACAATCCTGCCACATTCTCGATGACTGAAGTTACATAGGATCCATTCTGAACTGAAGTTCAAGGATGATACAATCCTGCCACATTCTCGATGACCGAAGTTACATCAGATCCATTCTGAACTAAAGTTCAAGGATGGTACAATCCTACCACATTCTCGATGACCGAAGTTACACCAGATCCGTTCTGAACCGACGTTCAAGGATGATACAATCTTGCCACATTCTCGATGACCGAAGTTACACCAGATCCATTCTGAACCGAAGTTCAAGGATGATACAATCCTGCCACATTCTCAATGACTGAAGTTACACTAGATCCATTCTGAACCAAAGTTCAATGATGATATAATCCTGCCACATTCTCAATGACTGAAGTTACACCAGATCTATTCTAAACCAAAGTTCAAGGATGATACAATCCTACCACATTCTCAATGACCGAATTCACCTGATCACTTGTAGACATATGTCCTAGGATAATACAATCCCTCTTCATTCTCAAAGACCGAGGTCTCTGGATCACTTTAGGGCAAGTGCCCAGGGATGATACAATCCCACTTCAACATCATTACTCCCCCTTTTGGGGAATACCCTTTCGAACCACACCAAGCTTGTCTCAAAAGTATTCGAATTTCACTCGGGACAAAGGTTTTGTCAACACATCAGCAACCTGTTCATCAGTACTCACATACTGGAGCTTTATGGCTCCTTTCTGCATCATGTCTTGAATGTAGAAATACCTAATTTATATGTGCTTTGATCTATCGTCGAACACAGGGTTCTCTGTCATCTTTATACAACTTTGGTTGTCACATAGAATTACGGTAGTGTCCAACTCTAGATTGAATAGTCTTGACAGCAACTTCTGAAGCCATATGGCTTCACAACTAGCAGAGAAATCTGCTATATATTCTGCTTCAGCAGTGCTTAGAGAAACACTGGATTGCTTTCTGCTAAACCATGAAATCATAGTAGATCCTAGACTATAACATCCGCCTGATGTGCTTTTTCTGTCTGAGATACTTCCAGCCTAATCTGCATCTGTATATCCATATAATCTGTACTCATGGCTATTATCATAGTATATCCCAAAGTCTATAGTCCCTTTCAAATATCTCATCACATGTTTTGCAGCTACCAAGTGAACCTGTCTAGGTTGAACTAGATATTGACTTAAAGTGTTCACACCAAAACAAATGTCTGGTCTGGTATTTGTTAAGTACATCAATGACCCAATGATCTGTCTATAGAGAGTCACATCCACTAACTCTGATGAGTCATTAGTTAAAAAATTTAGGTTGTAATCCATGGGGGTGGCCAAGGCTTTGCATTCCAACATATTGAATCTTTTCAATATCTCTACTGCATACTTTCCCTAGTTGAGAAAGATTCCTTCTAAACTTTGCCATACTTCCAGACCTAGGAAATAGTGCATTAACCCAAGGTCTTTCATCTCAAAATCTTCTACTAGTTTCTTCTTGCTTTCCTTAATCTATTTCTCATTCCCTATCAAGAATAAATCATCCACATATAGTAACAGGATGATAGGATCATCTTTTACAACCTTTAGGTAAAGGTTAGGATCAGCTTTACTTTTGGTAAAGCCCATGCTTGATAGGAAACCATCTATTCTTTCATACCAAACTCGAGGAGCTTGTTTAAGACCATATAATGCCTTCTTCAACTTGCATATGTGTGTATGTCTATCTTCAAATTCAAATCCTTGAGGCTATTCTATGTATACTTCTTCTTTGATCACTCCATTTAGAAAAGTTGTTTTAACGTCCATTTGGTGTAAATCCCACTTCATCATGGATGCAAGTGCCATGATAGTTCTAATCAAAGTATACCATGCTACTGGGGCAAATATCTTTTCATAACCAATTCCTTCTTTCTTAGAGAAACCTATGGCCACAAATATTTCTTTATATTTCTCGATACTTCCGTTAGCTGCATGCTTTACTTTGTATATCCATTTGGAGGATACTATACTCTTTCCTTCTGGTCTAGGACTATATCCCATACATCATTCTTAATTATTGATTGATATTCTTTAGTCATTGATTCTACCCATTCTTTCTTCTGAACCATTTCTTCAAAGTTTGTAGGTTCTTGATCTACAAGATCACACATCAAGGCTACATAGTTGGAGAAGGTCTTAGGTTTCTTTATTTCCCTTGTGGAGCTTTAAGGGGCTCCATACCTTTCTGCTTCTCGTATAATTTCTCTTGTCCAATTGGGCTTTCTCTTTCTTGTTATTTCCATTATGGGAGGTTCTTGAGGTTTTGCTATGTCATGTTCTTCAGGAGCTTCATCTTCAGGGAGACATGTAGATTCTTTATTTCTGTGAGATGTCTCTTCTTAATACACTTCTTCATGTTGGCATTTCCTAGATCTCTTGAGCACTGCCTCTTCATGAAATGTCACATATTGACTGTTCTCCATGTGATGGAATCCAGGAATGTATATTCTGAATGCTTTGGATACCTCACAGTATCCAACAAATATCCCCTTCTTTCTGGATGGATCTAATTTGGTTCTTTTCTCTTTTGGTATATGAATATATACTGGACAACCAAATATCTTGAGGTGACTTACCTTAGGCTTCTTTCCTGTGAATACCTCTTCTAGAGTCTTGAACCCAAGATCACTATGGGATATTCTATTCTATACATACAAAGCAGTTCTTGCCGCTTCTGCCCATAGATGCATTGGAAGATCTTGATCATAAATCATTGTCTTTACTACCTCCATGATGGTTTTGGTATTTCTTTCCGCAACTCCATTCTGTTGAGGATTGTAGGGAGTGGTTAGTTCCCTTTTGATTCTGGAGTCTTTGCAAAAGGCTTCAAACTCTCTTGAGGTATACTCTCCACCATTGTCTAATCGGAGTGTCTTTATTTTCTTATCTGAGAGATTCTCTATCAAGGCTTTTA
>LPNX010956390.1:201526-265266 GCA_001517045.1 Pseudotsuga menziesii | reverse complement strand
ACGCATCCACCCCCTTCCCATGATAAGCATGTAAAGGTAGTTTCGAGTAGGTTATCACTCAATGTTAGAGCCCTATATCCTCTTAAAGTTACCACTGATTCACCAAGGGTCGAGGGTTCTGCAAAACATTACGCATACCTCTCATTTAGGCCAGCAAAGATCTGTATTCAGCACTTTTACATCTACAGTTCTAGGAAATTTGTCTGCATATTATAAAATGTTCACAATCATAAGAAGCTGATAGTCATCCAGCCAATTGTGTATTTGTTTCTGTGCAGCAGACGCTTAAGCTAGCACATCTTATATCTTCAATTAAACCTTTACTAGCAAGAGACTAGCAGGAATCCATGTTTAGTTGATGTTTAGGTGTCATTTTATTGTTTCTGATTTCAAAAACACTTCAAAATATTTCTATGTAGAAGATTGTTAAAAGCATAGGGCCAAGAACAAGTGATAACCTTGTTTTCTTCAAATAGAGGAGAATTATTTGCACAATACTCAAGTAAAACTCCAATTAACGCAGCACTATTTTCCATTTTGAAGCTTCCATTCTGCAGCTCTCCAATATAGAGTCTGAAAATTGTTTGTACCTACAGGAGGAGGAAAATATGTTCATATAAGAGCGCTCTATTAGAATAGATAGCAAACCCTTTTTCCAACCCAGTTGAAAAGCAGACCTCCAGCATTTGAGGAACAGAAGAAATGGCTGAGGCAAAAAATATAAGGAACTGTAAATCCAGAAACTCTGAAATGAGATGAATAGTTTTCATGAGACATCCCTAGCTCACAACCATCATAAACATGAATGCTTGTATTACAAACATGGAAAACCAGAACTTACCTCCTGAAGGAGATGAATAAAGACCCTCTTACTGGCCTTCTGTAAGTGGACCGGCACCTGTAAAAGCACACAAAGAAGCGATGCTTGCACAGATGCAACTCTTGTGAACGCAAGGGGAATCCCCTTCCTGATCAGCCTCTTCAAGGCAATGGTATTAGCGAGGACAGAAAGTGAGAGCGAAGACACAGCAATCCCTTCAGAAAGTGAAGATATCTTGGGCTGCAAATACCAACCAGCCCCTTTACTGGCCTCCAGAGCCCACCAAACTCGACCCTGCTCTCACACCCTCTCTCTCACCTCATTGAAGAGATTCGCATCATCAAGAGTCCCTTCAACAGTGAAGGAATACAGATCCAAAAACCTCACGGAATAGTAGTCCCTTCATTATTTTATTTCTGAAACGAATGAATACCCTGCTTTTCTCATCCAAAAAAGCAATCAGAAGATATATCAGGTATGTGTCCACCCTAAGGAAGCCAGTGAGAAAATGGATGGTTCCCGCGCGCGCTATTATTTTAGTCAAGTCATTCAAATGGGTGCATATACCTATATTTCTTGTGAATTCACATTGAGATCGATTCACCTCCAAGCCCAATGTTCACCTAAAATACATGTATTCTCAATGAATTTAATAATAAAAAATGTGTGTTAAGGTTCCCCTACCAATATTGTCAAAGAGTAATAATGTGTTGCTTTCACTCACATTTATTGCCTTTCCTTGGCCTCATGCTACCCAAATTCATCTTCAAAGTGTTGATTGTATAATGGAAATTGTTGCTTGACTACTACTCAATAGAAAGAACATATTTGAAGAAACAAACAACATTCTTATGGATAAATATGGAGACCACATTTACAAGCCATTCCTTAGGTGATATTAGTTAGTTTATCTCATTTCCATTGGATTAATAAAGCATTTGTTCACTCTCTCTCCCTCGCCCAATTGTCATTTAAATTAATATTTTGAATGGTATGTTAGTTAGTATGCATGCATAAAGGTTAGGTTAGTATATTAGTTAGTATGCATGCATAAAGGTTTGTATTCTTATCTTTTTCATTATTTATACATATCTCCTAATGATTGAGTGAGATTGACTTTTGGTACACACAAAGAAAATACATTAGTGACACAAATGATAATTTCCATACTAATATAAAGTTTACATAAAGTTTAACCAATTGATTTTTTTAAACATATAATATGTCATAACTTTGTTGGTTCCCTCACGGGTTTATAGGAGAAAACAACAATGAGCCAAGAAAGTTGAAACCATAGAAAAGAATAACAGTTTCACCAACTATAGAATAGAAACTATTAGAACCAAATTTATACATATTGCATTCCAATTAGGATTGGCATGAAACATCATTTTACAATACTATGGGACCAACTAGCACTTGCAATTGATCATGCGCCGTCGCTTAAGCGACGCTTGCTAGGCTAGCCGTTGCTTAAGCGACGCTTATGAGCCTAGCCGTCGCTTAAGCGACGCTTATGACCATAATTTAAAAAAAAAATTGAACTTTGTGATTTTTGGTAGGTTGAAAAGAAAAAATCCACGCGCCGTCGGAAGTAACTGTCGCATTTTGCATCGAAATGTAGTAGTGCTATGACCCACGTATAGCAATATATGTGTGGTAAAAAGGTAGTCTAAGACTCAAATCACTTCAAAGTAATACAAATGGGCTAACGCACTCGCAATTGCGCCACATAAACATAGAGAAGTAGAGAGAAAATAATGTACATTATGCACCCAAACCCCAACAAAAATGAAACTCCCCAGTGAAGTCGCCAACTCTCTTACGGAAAAAAAATTCCTATGGTTTAGGGTGGACCACAAAAAAAAGTATGATAGTGGACACTAGAAATCAATCCTTTTCCAAAATGATAAAGAGACAACAAATCTAATAGTAAGATATGAGAATCGTACCTTATTATGGACGTTCGTAGAAGATCCTCGTTGAGATTTCAATCACACTTACACCTACATTTCATTATGAACAACAACGAAACATACAAGATTGATATATATTAAGTTTTAGAACCTACTCTACCATATACAAATAAAATATATAATCAAAAGAAATTATATCCATGGATAAAAATATTCATAGTTACACATATAATGGATGAGAAATGGATATTTCTATTAAATATGAACAAAGATACAAATGAAAACCTTTGTGGGAACCTCATAAAAATTGAGAAATCAAGTCCTCCACTTGGGCCTCCACCACTTCAATCCTCCATATCAAGTCAATCTCACAAGACAAAGGAAAGCTTGGGAAAAAGCACTAATGGGTTCTCCAATGATAAGGGGATGTATACTCGAGTATGAAAGAATGGGGCACAAATCAACTAAAGTCCTTTTCTCTAACAAGTTCTCTTCTTCTTTAATGCTTCGAAATAGATCAATATATAGCACCTCAATGAGAAGTGAAGGTTCGATTCAAAGAATTTCTAAGCATATAGAAGGCCAAGAGTCAAGTTATTCATTACTTGATGAAGGAGAACTCCAAATATTTTTGTTTTGAGCACATTTTTCAATGTACGCGGGTCATAGTGGAGCAAGATGCATGTACATGCAGTTTGTAAGCTGTTGACCCATGTATACCCCTAAATATGAATTTTTAATGGGATTCTTTGAAGCATCAAAGTTATACTGAGAAAAGGGGGTCCAAATATTCTGCATAGGGACAGGGATAGTCCATAAAAACATGATATACCAAGTGTGGTAAAATCAATAATAGAATTATTCTTGTGTATTCATTTTTGTAGCTTAGTTTTATTGTACACTCTTCCTAGTCGGGGGTTGTCAGGGGGAACCATCCCCCACGGATGTCTAGGGGCCAACAAGATTTCGGGGGTGAAGGCCACGAAATATTTTTTTGGGATTTTTGTTGGCCAACACTTTATAGGACCATGGTATTGGGTGACCCGTGGTATTTTCCCATGGTAATTCCCGTATAAATGGAAATCATTGTAATACAATTGTGTATTGTATTGTATTGTAGCATTGTAAAAACAATCTAGAAGATTGTGTGAGAGAGTGAAGATGAGGTGCAATGAGGTTGCTGCAGGTTGTATCCCTTCATTTTGTTGGATGGTATAATATTAAAAGACTCATAATTTCTGTATAGAGTAGCCCATATTGGTTGAAATATGCTATATATATGTCTCTCTTGTAATGTCTCTCTTATTTGTTTATTGATATTTCTCCGTAATCCTTTTTTTCTAACACATGTAATTTATTATTGTTGATTAATCCTTCAACATTTTATTGTAAATAATATTTCAATTATTAGTTATTCAATTCTCATTAATAATATCCTTATCTAATAGTAGATAGCAATTTTTATTTCCTTTATATGTAATACTCGATAAAAAAATACATTCGTTATTGAGTTTCTTCACATCGTGTTTGAGTGGTATCACAGAAAGGCATCAAAGAATTGGTGAGAAACACTTTATGAGAGACAAAGAAGTCATGAAGGAGGAGCTTATAAAGGAGCTATCACCAAGAAAGGAGTTATGCTTAGTAAATATTGCGGAATAAATCTAGACATAAAGGGGAGACTACACATAAATTGTTTGGGTAATTGTTTAGAATAATTATTTACTTATTCTTTACCAAAAAAAGAAGAGATCCACAATTTATATTTTTGTGCAATGGTTTCTTTAAATTATCAAATATTTCAGGAGTTCTGTTTAGAAAATAAAAGTTTCTACATCGTATTTTATATTTGGTACAATTTTTTTTTAAATTTAATTTTTAAACCTTTGGGGAAGTATTTTGAGAAGATAGAACGATTTTAAAGAACATCCACGAAGAGGAAAAGAAAAGATCAGACTGCAAATTGTACAAAGTAAATTTCAATAGTTGGAGTAATTTCTCCTCGTAAAGAAAATGATCATGAATGGTTTTGTAATGTTGAAACTACCCTTATTTTTAATGACATGTGGGATGGAATTTGTGAAAATGATAATTTTGAAGATAATCAAGATGGATATGCAATAGATGAAGTGGATTAAAGTGCACCAGTACCACCTACTAATACCAAAGACTTACCATTATGAAAAGAAGGACAAGAAGGCTTATGCCTTGATCATTGCCTCTATAAGTGAAGAAGTTAGTAAACATTTAGTTTCCAGCAAAAGTGCCTAGGAAGCATTAGAGAACTAAAATATTTGTATGATTCACATTCTGAGCTTGAAATTATAAACTTTTGAATGAAGTTATTTAACTTAGAATTAAAAGATAATGATCCAATGAAACTTGCTTCTAAAATTGGATCTATTTTCCATAATATTGATGCAACTCATGTAAAAGTTGGCATTCAACTTACATCATTGATTAAATCTCTCTATCCTTCCTCTACTCACTATTTATAACCACTTTAATCTAGTAGGCAGATGAAAGCTATGACCTTTGAAAAACTTGTAGAGAAAATTGCAGAATGAGAGAAAGCATTTGGGAAGAAGTCTAATCCCAATGAAGAAGCTTTGTGTCTTGCACAAAGATGACACAAATGAAAAGAATAATTTGAAAAGGATGAAAATAGAATAATAGGTCAAGGTAGAGGACAAACATGACAATATAGAGGAAAGGGGGGAATATTTATTCAAGGAGAGAAACAATGTTATAGATGTGGAAAATATGTTCATATCGTGAGTTATTGTAGACCGTCTTAGGAGGAAATTGGTAACAAGAAAGAGAAAATACAAGATAAAGTAAATGATAAAGATAAACCTTTTGAATATGGACATTATGTTATTGCACATTCTAATATTGGAATTGAAGAATATTTTAGTACTTCATTTTCTTGGAATGACATTTGGTTTTTAGATACTTGAGCCACATGCCATATCACATTTAGAAAACACTTCTTTGATACATTTAGTGATCAAATTAATTGGGTAGTACATTTGTAAGATAAGTCTGAGTTAAAAATATTCAAGAATTGGATATGTTTATTTTAAATTATCAGGATTTGTTAATTACATACTTTTTGATGTTCTTCATGTTCCAGAGTTTAAGAGAAACATAATATTTCTTGTTCGAATTAGATAGCAAGGTCACTCAATACATATGTTTGATGGTTTCATTGAGATTAGAAGAAATTATGATAATGTGATTCCAATGGCTGGAGTGGAAGATGAGAAACTTTAAAATTTAAATGGTACCACATCCAACTCACAAAATTCTGCAAATTTGGCTCAACATAGTGATAATTTGTCATGTATCTTGTTATGGCATGCTAGATTTGGTCATATTGATTATGATAGTGTCATAAGTATGAAAAAGAAAGGAATTCAAGGGCTTCCTACAATTCCAATACATATTTTGCAACGTGATGCTTGTATTTTAGGCAAGCATAGTAAACAACCTTTCCATGATTCTATGTTTTGAGTTTCTAGAAATCTTGTCCTTATTAACTCATATTTATGTGGCCCTGTGCATGTTCCATCAAAAAATGGAAACAAATATATAATGAATTTTGTTGATAACTTTACAAGGATGATCTAGGTTTATTTATTAAAAGAAAAATATCGAGAATTTGATACATTCAGAAAATTTTCAGTTGTGGATTAAAAATGAAACTTGTCTCAATATTGGAACCCTTAGAATAGATAAAGGCGGTGAATACACATCTCAATATTTTGAAAAATATTTGTAGGAGAATGGTATCAAACATCAAATACTACAGAAAAATATTCCTTTGGCAGTGGTTTTGTCTAGAGGGGGTTTTGGTAACCACCCCCCCCATCGCCCCCAATTTGTTATTTTTTTTCAATGTCTTGTCTTTTGGGGTGGTTCTTAACCCACCCCCCCCAACAAAGTCCTGAGAATTAGTATTTTTGGGTGAGTTTTTCTAAACCCCACCTCCAAAATTCATGAGAATTAGACTTTTGGGGGTGGTGGTTTTAACTCCCCCCCTCCAACAAAAAAAAGTCACAAGAATTATACTTTTTGGGGTAGTTTTTAGAAACACCACCCAAAAGACATGAGAATTAGACTTTGGGGGCGATGTTTAGAACCCCCCCGCCCCTAAAAAGAAAAAGTCATGAGAATTAGACTATTGGGGTATGTTTTTTGAAACCCCATGTTGGCAGGGGTTTTGGAGTAAGTGAGTTATGTAGCACCGCGAAGGATGCACAAGGTCACACGACACTACGCAAGCCAAAGGTAGCGTGATGGGTGGAAAAAAACCATTTTTAAATATTTTATGCATCTTTTTGTATTCGTTGACCACATTTTGTGGATACAGGTCATTAATTGTTAAATCAATCATGATTTAGTTAGAAGTGGACCTTGAATGTAAAGTTGCAAGCCTATATATAGATTATAATTGCAATTGTAAAGAGATATACAGAAGATAGGTATGTGAGATGAGACTAAATTGAGAGATTGAATCTTTTCCGACTTGTATGTGACTCTGTGGATTGATCTTTCTCTTTCTATGGAGAAAAACAACTGTTGTTTTGGATATTTTGCGACGAAAGCAATATGATACGATGGATATTGAGCTAAATACTGTTCTCCTTGTTCCCTTTCACATGTTGCGATGTCTTTTTCTATCTTTATATAGTATGATGGTTCTGTTTTATGAATGAGGAATGTAATACTGTTGCGATGAATAGATGAATGATGCTATCTGTTAGATCTGTGATTGTAATGATAGATCTATGATGAATGTTGCGATATTTGATAAATGGATCTGCTAGATCTAATAGTTATGCTGAATCGTTGATGCCCCGATCCTCCTCCTTACTACTGAAAACTTGGTTTCGATAGCTCTCGCTCGAACATCTCGGGTGAGACTTCATCCACTTGATGGGTGTTGCCAGGAAGGGTGAAACATATTTAGGATAGTTCCCAGGGATATCATGCTATTTGGGCATCAATAGAGTGAGAAACCATGTCCATGAGCCTTTGTTGAAGAAATGGTTTCACTGCTGGGACCTTGTTGTGACTTAAGAGGAGCATATGTTGTGGCATCTAATGAAACAAGATATCCAAGATTGGTTCTACCTAAGACTACAAGAGTTCGTTGAAGTTGAGAATAAGAATCCAAAGTTGATGACAGATGCATTGTTGGTGAGATACATTCACGATGGTCCTCACAAATGGTTTTTATATGAGTTTCTCATCATACTCTATGAGTGTCTGGCATGATTCACCTAGAGGAAGTGCAAATTCCAGGGAGGAGAGTCAACGTCCTGGATCCCCGATCTAATTCAAGAACTCAAAGAAACTAACAATAAGACATCGTGGGATGTCAAAGTTTGGTTAGACAATATTCTAGAATGATACATCACTGAGTTCGCGGTTGACACCAACAAGTCCTACAATGAAGCAGAAAAGATCGACACCCTAGCAACAAGATCACACCCCAGCAATATCAAATTGTGATTTCTTATTTCTATCTAGTCGAACTTGTCGTCGATATTTTCCAATAGTCACACCTCCTTCAGTAACAATCCCAACATCAACATCCTCTATCCGTGGTTTTGATAGAATGGTTGCAACCGTCAACCCTTGATTCTGGTTATGCGGTGGAGGCTGATTCAAAGGTAGATTCTAGTTCGCAGGTGGATTTGTAGGCTGATTGATATTCTGATTTTGTACTGGAGTTTGGGGCTCACATTGATTCTATACTTCCTGCTTGTTCTATCTTTGATTCTGGGACTAGAACTGATTCTGATTCTGTAACAAAGGAACATGTCGGCTTTCTATCTCACAAATAGCTGAGGGAAATTTTCAACAATATGATCATTCACTGCGTAGTATACACATTGTAGATGGGGACAATCCCTATGATAGTGGTCCCACAATTGTAACACTGGATTGATGCATGACCTTGTCCTCCTCCATGGTCGAAACCTATTCTTCCCCTGAATCTGAGTCTTCTATGGTATCCTCTTTGATAGTTATTCTGTGGTTGCGATACTTGTTGTTAATACTATGGTTGCACCATTTGTTGTTGCAGGGGATTCAGTTGCTGCTAAACATAGTGTGCTTCTTGGACGTATTGCAGTTGTGGCAGAACCATTGGGGTCTGGGTGTACTGCGGTCTCGATGCAAACTGTGGCTATGGTGCATCCTGCGTCTATGGTTGTGATGGAATAAACTGCATCTGCGGTGGCAGCGTATACTAGAATTGAGGTGGCGGCTATATCACCTGTGGTTGCAGATGTTGCATCATGCGAGGGTCTTCACCTTTCATGAAATGTGCATCATATTTTTGCTCTTGAAGTAGATCATAAGCTCAATTGTCCTTATCCTCGTGCCCAACTAAGCGACATAAGGCACGGTATAAGCTTGATGGATTTGTAACCATTTTCTACATGTAGGTACAATATTCATGTCAGTGTCCATACACTTGACATATGCAACACCATGGCACACTACTGCAACTTAACGGGTTCAACACTCCTCATAGTAGATAATTCCAAAAAGAAGGACAACTGTCTTTCATGTGTCCATCCACATAACACCAAGTGCACCACAAATCATCATGTTCATCTTTCACCTTCTTTCTATCCTGCAATTGATTTGTTAATTTCACTAGCTTCTCCTGGATTTGGCTCATGCCAATAACAGTTTCATCGATAGGTGAAGCTTCCAGTTTCATCGCAATTTCCAGAGCCTCACTCTGTGTCGCAATATTTTGTTGCATTAATCGGTGTTGAATATGAGAGACCAATGCTGCAATGAACAATTATTTATGTTGGAAGTCAATCATATCGAAGTTGATCTGTGCCATCAGCATCCTAAACATATGATTAAAGTCCCAAACCATATCATTAGGTAATTGTTTGATTTCCTTCAACTCTATGATGTACTGTGCTTCAGATTTTGGTTTCTTTAATTATTTGAGCAGTCCCTTTGGAATCTCATCCAAATTCTTCGCTGCAGTCCCCTACGACCTGTATGAATATCATGTACCAATCGAGCACATGACCCTAAAGGGTGGTCTCTAATTGGCCTTTCTTTATATCCTCATCGGTAGTCCGTCTGGCAGTCCAAACTGCCTCACATAAAAACCAATATCGTTATGGGTCATCAGTGCCATTTCCATAGAATATAGGTAGCTTCATATCATCTCCTTCCATCCAGTACCTTTTTCCTATAGATGCTGCTTTACTACTGGATGCCACTTAGAATGTTAGACACATCAACATAGATTGCATATATTTTCTTGATGGTGGAGTAGTGTGTGGAGGTGTGGACATGTTGTTGCTGGGGTTTGATCTTGTTGCTACTCTAGGACTTTGGAAAAGATCAATGACAAGTTCGACTGGATAGAAATAAGAAATCAGAATTTGATATTGCAACCGAAAGAGAGACCTTTTTCGAAGCTCACGAGGAGCTTTGAAGAAATCCTGGTAAGACAACTATTTTTGGCATGCCTTCTACTTTTTATTCTTCACTAGAAGCTGGACCATCGTAGCAGTATGGTACCTTACGACACTTCTTCGAGAGTCTTTTATCCCTAGAAAAATATCTCGATGCTCTTGTTGAGATCAAGAAGTTGCTACACCGTCCGGATAGAGAATTACAGGACTTTGCAGTAAATTCTTTATAGAAGAAAAAGACATGCAAGGAAATGCAAATTAACATCTAGATTGGGGACTATGAATTTGATTCAGCTATTTTGGATCTTGGATCAGATGTGAATATCCTAACAAAACAGACGTGGCAGAAGATGGGGTAGCCAAAACTTGGTTGGTCCCTAGTTCAACTTAGATTGGCTAATTAGGCCAAAGTTCAACCAATCAGTCGTGTGTCGAATCTAGTTGTAGATATCAAAGGTATGAGGACTAGTGCTTATTTTGATGTCATCGAAGTATTTGATGGAGGGGGATCCTATCCTACACTGCTAGATATTGGATGGGCCAATGAAACCATGGATGTGATAAATTTTAAGAAGTGGTTGATGACATTTTAAAACTAGGATATCCGAGTCATCGCTCCTATGGATCCTAATAAAGGAAGGCAATATATTGAATCTATCAAAGATGAAGTTGTTAGATGATGGGATCATGTTTACAATATATTTGAGGATTACATCCATCCTACTGCTAACAGAGAACTGGGTTGGCACGGCGTTAGCTCTGCATCCTCTAGTTTTGATGATGCACTAGAAAATTGGCAAAACCAGATGCATGAGGTATCACTCAGAGAATGTGGGTTTATCATGCAGTCACTACATCATTTTGTGACTAAAATCATTGAGTTGCTGATATATTAAGGACTACAGGAACTATCTATGTTCCTCGAGGAGTTTGAAGTAAAGGTATCTGAGCCTCAGTGCTTGTTGGCATTAAGAGAAGCATTGAAGGCCACTCCATCATGCTAGTGGGAAGTTCATAAAGAGACCATTCATGAATGGGAATACTGTCGATGGTTGATGACCATGTGCTTGAGAGATCTGGAAGTGTGTCACCCTGGGAGATATGATGGGAAGAATAACCCTTATAGTCATGTGAGCGAATTCCAGAATATGTGGGAATCATGACCCAAGGATGAGTGGGTCCATGCTTTTATTCACACATTGGATGAAATGCGAAGGTATTGGTACATATAAGCCGAGCTACGTAAACAAATCATCACTTAGGGGGAGACGACTATTTTCTTTGTGCATACCTTTGTTTTTGCAGATGGTAAGGCAGAGGTTAACAATGCACTACAGATCATTTGGGACATAGTCTTGAAGTTTGTCACAGTCGCATATCTTATGGACCCAGATGCGTATTTTCACACGCAATCGATGATGGAATGCTACAACCTCTCTAGCAAGCCGAAAGATGATGCTGAATTGCACAACATTAATATCCCAGAGACTGAAGGAATTTGGGATGTCAGAGCACTAGATGTGCCAATGGATCCCATGACTCAACTATTCAAGATTAAGAAAGTTAACATTGGGATGGAGGAGAATTAGAAATTTTCCAATATTAGGGACTATTGGGATGAGGATACTATGGAAAAGATCACAAATCTATTGCATGAGTTTCAAGACCAGTTCCCAACAAAATTATCAGAAATAAAGGGGATATTGGGTGACCAAGGGGAAATGAAAATCTCATTAAAACTAGATGCAAAATGTAACACCCTGGTTTTGACCTCATTTGCCTTAAATATACATGATACATATATTGTAAATAATCATGGTGCGGAGATAAAGGAAAAGGCCCCACCATTGGTTTCGCTATGTTATGTTTCAGATAGAAATTGTCGTCAATGGTATATCAGGACATGTGGCATACATATTAAGTTATGGCATCATGTAACTATGCATCTTTAATTAAATAACCCAACCAGCTATGTTCACTGCAACAAAATTGAGAAGGGGTATGATTCCTAAGGATAAGGAGGGGGAATGTTAAACCTTGTGCCATGGGGGGGAAAAGCCATGTGTCACCACCCTGTTTGTTCTTTTGTTAGTTGAGGCATCCATTTGCTGGTAGGAAGATCACTACGCTCATGCCTGCACTCTCTCCACGATGTGTTTTCTAGGTTGCGGATGCTATGTCCACTATCCGGATCGTCAGTCTGTGCATTTTCCCTCATGCTGAGCGGAGTTAAAAGGTTCCACATTCCGTTGTGTGGGGGCTCATTCATTCATTCTTCTCTGCCCCCACGGACTACTGGCTTACGGGTTGGTTCTTCCTTTTCTCACAAAGTTGTAGTCTACGGTTGTGTTCATCCTCCTGATCATGCATAGAGCCTACATTTACTCTACCATTGTAGATTGTGAAGGGTGCATTGGCTTCATGATTGAGAAAGGACCATTGTTGTCCAACGTCCCTGGTGTGTCTAGAATGTGGGACGATCTGTTGTTTCATCATGAGCCATGCTGTTGTTTTCCTCCTGTGTGTTTTCCACATTGATTGGCCATGTTTTCTTCCATAGTTTTGTTGGCTGCATCTTTTTCCCTCATGCACAGATTGGGAGTCAGTTCCTTCCCATCTTTGTTTGAGTAAGTTCTCCAGTGACTGCATTAGGGATTTTGTGCTATGGGTTCATGGTTGTTCATGGGCTGTTGTTGCCACAATTGATTGGCTATGTTTTTGCCTTCTGTTTTGGCTAGTCTAGGTTGTTGTGGAATTGTTTTGGCCATAATAGGGCTAAGAACGATTCATGGAGTTGTTTCCCCCCTGTTAAAGCTTTAGTAGCTTTTTTGGTGTATTCATGTAGTGGTTTTGTCCTCGAACTGCATTGGAGTGGTGAATGAGGGCTTGATGTGCTTGATAAACTTGGTGGTTTGGGAACCATGCAGACAGAGCTTGTGGGCCAACTTTCTTCTCCACAACCCCTGAATAGCACTGGAAGGGAGATTAGGGTCTGAGGGACTATGTTGCAGAGAAAGGACTGATTTTCTTGTGTTGGGTGTGTGTGGGTGTCCTAGAAGTAAGACTTGTTTTTGTGTAGGTGTCCATAGCTCTCTAATGAGCTCACCAGCTTAGCATTTAGCCTTTCCACTTGTTGATGCCATGATGGTTGTGTTTCAATCACTGATCGGAAGTTGTTAGTTGAATGGTGATGAATAGGGAAAGATGGAGCTGATAGAGTCGGTGGAAGATAGAGGAATCTCTCACCGAAAAATAGTTAAGCAAATCAGCGAAGAATAAGAGATGGTTGAGCTGATGAAGTGACAGAAAAGAAGACTAAAGAGAAAAAATTTGAAATTTTTTCTAAGTCGTAGAATCATCGTCCATCATCAAAGATTAGTTGATGACGTCGCTGATGAACATTGGAAGGAGTTAACGGTTCACGCGTCGCCATTGCATAATTCTAAAGAACTAAACCTTCTGATGGGTAGAAGATCCGACTTCTGGTGCCGCAGTGATTAGAGGTTTTAGCCACTCAAAAACTGGAAGGTTAGGAAGGAGAAGACCCGATGTGCAGTTGTTGACATCACCGATGCAAATCGAAAGTTTAGTCAATTTTACCCATCGATGCAGATCAAAAGTTAATTTGACTGCTGGAATGCTGAAGAATTAGCACAGAAGAAACCTGATTAGATGGAAAAGTTTAAAGATTTTGTTTGAAGTATCAGATGTTACAGGAATTCAAGGATGTGTTTCCTGATGAGATCCCAGGGCTTTCTCCAAAGAGGGACATTGATTTCACCATTGAACTTGTGCCAAGAGTAAAAAAAATATCTAAGACACCCTACAGGATGAGTACACTAGAGATGCTAGAGTTGAAGATGCAACTACAAGAGTTGTTAGAAAAAAAGTATGTCCGGTCGAGTGTGTCTCCTTGGGGAGCACTGGTACTATTTGTGAAGAATAAAGATGGTGCACTCAGGTTGTGTATTGATTACAGACAGTTGTGTTATAACTAGATCTTGTTCTTTGTTTATCTGCTCTTTTTGTCCTAATTTTCAACCGTTGGTTTAAAATGATTTTATATTTTATGTTGATTTTAAGAATTTTTGACAATATATAATTTTGGTTGGAATTGATACTTTTAATGGTTGAATCATTTCATTATTTTAGTTTTAAGGTTTGTCTTTTGGGATTATTAGTTAATATGTACATCTTTAAGCTTTCAAAAACTTATAATAAAAGTTCATTTCAAGTTTTGATTTATAATCTAACTCTCATTTTTTAGTCCTTTGTCAAATATTTTCATGAGGAGATTCCTGTAGCAGCTCTGTTTTTCTTGGCTTTGTCATTGTCATTGGGAGCAGATTACGAGGAAATGGAAATGAATTCAGGAAAACCAAAAAAGGTTTTTTTCCAAAACAGACTCATTCACAAAAACCTCTCGCAGTTTTGCAACAGCTATTATTGTTTGAGATATTCGAATTAATCTTTGTGGCCTATTTTCAGGGTTTAAATTATTTAATAATTTCCTGTTTTAGTCACAACTTTACATAACATATTCCGATCAATTGAATACGAATTTTCAAAAACCAAGAGAGGTTTTTGTTTATAACATACTCATTTACAACAACCTCTCTCCGTTTTTACACAGGTGTTCCATATCGAGAGATATGAAGGCGTCTTTGAGACCCAAATTTCCAGAAATTCACCAAATTCCTCAAATCCGATTTGCTATTTTTGGGTTAATTATATTTAAAGATTTTGAGTTATCATGTAACTAATTGATGTAACTGTTTCAAATTTTGACCTAGAAGGTAGTTATGTAACTACTTTACTTTTGTAATGAGAAAAGGAAGACAAACATATAGTTTTGAGGGGGGGGATTTTTCACTCAAGGAGAGGCTTTGGAGCTTTGATTTCTCAAGCTAGCACTTATAACTCTTATGTAAGTGGATAACTGTTATTGATTATATATAAAATGATAAGCCCTTTTACCTATCATGCTTTTTCATTTCTGATCTATTTGATTGCTTAGTCTACAATTTCATTTCTTGTTTAAGTTTTATTCATGTAAATTCTTGTAGCCTGTGGGTGGAATTAGTATTTCATGTATAATGTTTATGGCTTATTGGGATGTGTTTGATCCCCAGTTTATCCAATTTGCATGATTCAGTTCTGTATTAGTTTTTGGATGTTTATTTCCTCCTTGATTGATGAAGTTTTCAACCAAAACCATAAACCAAAACCATAAAAATCTGTTTTATTTAATTTTACTTTTGAGATTGTGTTGGCTTGTTCTTCTGGTAGTCTAAGAACAATTTATGGCACAAAAATATTTGGCGCCGTTACCGTGGACAAAGCTGAAGTATATCTTCCCTGGGATATGATTATTCTTCTGATTTTGAGAGGTGAACAAAGTCCGAAAATCTTTTAGACTACAAGTTTTCACCGGTGACTCCACGATTAAAGATTCCACTGCAAGGAGAATTTTGTTGAAAAAAAAATGAAGAAGCCAAATAGAATGACTGGATATCAGCTTGTTACTTTACTCCATGAGGTTTTGTTCTTACTCATCAGTTCTTTGCTATCTTTCCCGTTGCATGTCAAAAGAACTATTTTTTGTTTTGTCTATTCCGATGATCATAAACCTTCAAGTACATATCCCACTTTGGAAGAAGAAAATATGCATTCTTCTTGTGTTATTGATGTTGATCATATTCCTTCATTTTAAATACATGTTCCGCATGATATACATATACCCATATCTCTTGAAGCTGATTATTCTGGTCATCTTGTAGAGAATAAAGCTGATCTATTACCTTCTACCATCACTGCTGAAACTTCCGAACAGCTGGTTGAACCTCATTTTCATCTCACAGATTTTCAATCTAGACTCAGACAGATGATGTTTAAACCTCTTAGGCTGCCATATCTCTTACATCCTTACCCTTCCTACTTTGTTGAATATCTTCCCCATTTTACTGGAAAAGACCATATTACAGCAGAGAAGCATTTAGAATCTTTTCATAATTTCATTGATAATTTTGAAATCATGCATGAGGATGTTGTCATGAGGTTATTTTTGAAGTCCTTTGCTGGAGATGTTGGGTTTTGGTTTCGAAATTTAAAAGCTGATTCAATTGGATTGTGGGAAGAGTTACATGATGTCTTTTTGACGTATTGGGGTAAGAATAAATCTTATGATCAATTTCTTTCTGAATTTTATAGTTTGAAAAGGGAAAATGATGAGCCAATTACTAAATTTAATTGGAGGTTTCAAATTTTTTATATCAGTATGCCTACGGAGATCAGACCTTCGGAAAAACTTGCTATGGTATATTATGTTATGGCTCAACATTCAGATCTTGTCTTGTTCCTGTTAGAAAGAAAATCATCATCTTTAAGACAATTGTTTGAGGATGGAAAAGGAGTGGAAGAGAACATCCAAGCTTGCAAAATGCTTCGAGATCAGGCTCATGTTGAAGATATACAAGCTTATGAACAGGAAGAAGAACGTAGGTATCATTCAGATTTAAGACAGTTTGCTTCATCATTTTTAGATTTTCGTATGAACAAGGATATAAATGATGCTTGTGTTCATTCTTCATATCAGTTTGCTGACTTTTTCGAGGATAACATACTTTCAGTGGATTATAGTAGAAATTTATTAGTTCCTGCTATGAGATTATCATGTTATGAAGAAGAAGTTGTTGCTCTTCAACCTCTTACTATTGGTATAAGAAATAAGTTGCCATTCTTGACTTATGGTCTCTTTCAGAATTTTATTTGTTCAAGTTTTGATCAAGGGTTTTATTTAAAGGTTGAGAAGCAGTTTAAAAATCCCTTGGTTTCCATTCTTGATCCAAAGTTTAAAAAGAACAGCAATGGAGAGGAAGAGAATGCTTCACTTTATGATGAATATAATGAATACATTGAAGTTTTAAATCAGAAATTTCATGATCCCGTGGCTTCTTGGATGGAGTTGTATTTTTCAAAGGTTTCTAATGCTCCATATTTTGGCATACTTCCTATTTCCAGTCATAAGTATCAGCTGCCTACAGACTCTTTATTGCATTTATCACATCTTTTGTGGGTTTTCTCAAATAGTAGCATGCATGAAATCATGATTCTCAATCAAATGGTTTCTTGGCTTCACTGGAAGTATGATTACACTTGATTGGGTTGTTTCCTCCAATTAGAAGTAGGAGTAAATATCAGAATAAGCTCGCTATACGAGCATGTAGATTCTTTTCAGTATGCTGGTTTGTAGCAGTATTTTCCCATTTCATAGGTATGCGTTCAGAGTTTGACAAAGTTGCAGAGATTTGGTAAATGACTCCATCACCCAATGAATAAGGCACAAGGTCTACAGGTTCTTGAAGCCTTACAAGGAGGACTTCATCCCGCAGCAAGAGCCAGATGTTATAACTAGATCTTGTTCTTAGTTTATCTGTTCCTTTTGTCCTAATTTTCAACCGTTGGTTTAAAATGATTTTATATTTTATGTTGATTTTAAGAATTTTCGACAATATATAATTTTGGTTGGAATTGATACTTTTAATGGTTGAATCATTTCATTATTTTAGTTTTAAGGTTTGTCTTTTGGGCTTATTAGTTAATATGTACATCTTTAAGCTTTCAAAAACTTATAATAAAATTTCATTCCAAGTTTTGATTTATAATCTAACTCTCATTTTTAAGTCCTTTGTCAAATATTTTCATGAGGAGATTCCTGTAGCAGCTCTGTTTTTCCTGTTTTTGTCATTGTCATTGGGAGCCGATTACGAGGAAATGGAAATGAATTCAGGAAAAAAAAAGAGGTGTTTGTCCACAACAGACTTATTCACAAAAACCTCTCTCGATTTTGGAACAGCTATTATCGTTTGAGATATTCGAATTCATCTTTGTGGCCTATGTTCAGGGTTTGAATTATTTAATAATTTCCTGTTTTAGTCACAAATTTGTAGAACATATTCCGATCAATTGAATAGGAATTTTGAAAACCCAAGAGAGGTTTTTGTTTATAACATACTTGTTTACACAAACCTCTCTCAAGTTTTACTCAGGTGTTCCATATTGAGAGATATGAAGGCGTCTTTGAGACCCAAATTTCCAGAGATTCGCCAAATTCCCCAAATCCGATTTGCTATTTTTGGGTTAATTATCTTTAAAGATTTTGAGTTATCATGTAACTAATTGATGTAACTGTTTCAAATTTCGACCTAGAAGGTAGTTATGGAATACTTTACTTTTGTAATGATAAAAGGAAGACAAACATACAATTTTGAGGGGGCGGATTTTTCACTCAAAGAGAGGCTTTGGAGCTTTGATTTCTCAAGCTAGCACTTATAACTCTTATGTAAGTGGATGACTATTATTGATTATATATAAAGTGATAAGCCCTTTTACCTGTCATGCTTTTTCATTTCTGATCTGTTTGATTGCTCAGTGTACAATTTCATTTCTTGTTTAAGTTTTATTCATGTAAACGCTTGTAGCCTGTGGGTGGAATTAGTATTTCATGTATAATGTTTATGGCTTATTGGGATGTGTTTGATCCCCAATTTATCCAATTTGCATGATTCAGTTCTGTATTAGTTTTTGGATGTTTATTTCCTCCTTGATTGATGAAGTTTTCAACCAAAACCATAAACCAAAACCATAAAAACCTGTTTTATTTAATTTTACTTTTGAGATTGTGTTGGCTTGTTCTTCTGGTAGTCTAAGAACAATTTCTGGCAGAAACAAGTTGAATAAGGTTATTGTGAAGAATAAATATCCTTTGCCTAGGAATGATGATGTCTTTGATCAAATGAGAGGAGCAAAGGTATTTTCCAAGATTGACTTGAGGTCTGGTTACCATCAGGTGAGAATCAAGGATGAAGACATTCATAAGACAACCTCCGGGACAAGGTATGGGCATTATGAGTTCGTAGTGGTACCATTTGGTCTCACCAATGCACCAGCTAAATTTAATTGCCTTATGAACAATGTCTTCATCCAATATTTGGACATGTTTCTTCTTGTTTTCCTTGATGCCATTCTTGTTTATTATAAGAATGATGAAGAACATGAAGATCATTTGAGATTGACATTGCAATTGCTCAGGGAGCATCAACTATATGCAAAACTGAGCAAGTGTGACTTCTACAGAGATAGAATTCAATATTTGGGTCACATTATCTTAGAAGAGGGTATATCAATATACCTTGAGAAGATTGAAGCCATTATGAATTGGCCTACTCCAAGAAATATGACAGATGTAAGATATTTTATGGGACTTGCAGGATACTATAGGAGATTTATTGAAGGATTTTCCAAGGTTGCACAATGCATCACTTCTTTGCAAAAGAAGGGGACGAAGTTCGAGTGGACTTTGAAGTGTGAAGAAAGCTTCCAGTGGTTGAAGAATCTTCTCACCAGTGCACGAATATTGAAAGTTGAAGATGCAGAGAAAGATTTTGTGGTATGTACTAATGCATGCTGACAAAGGCTTGGAGGAGTCCTTATGTAGGACAACCACGTGGTATGTTATGAGTCAAGAAAGCTGAAGGAGCATGAGAAGAACTATGCCACTCATGATATTGAGATTGCAGCCATAGTACATGCTCTAAAGATGTGGAGACATTACTTGATGGGTAGAAAATTTGAACTCATAACAAACCATTGTGGTCTGAAGTATTTGTTTGATCAGCCTACTTTGAATGCTAGGAAAGCGAGATGTCTGGAATTTTTATGTGAGTTTGATTTTGAAATCAAGCACATAAAATGGAAAGAGAATAAGGTAGCTGATGCACTCAGCAGAAAGGTACAGAAAATGCATGCAGCATCTCTTAGTATTTTGCAATCAAGTTTAAGGCAGCAGATTGTTAATCATGTTTCCCGAGACAAATTGTATGAGTAGGTAAAAGACAAATTGCAGCAGCAAAGTCTTGAGAAGAGGCATGGAGGATATAAATTGGAAGAAGATGGACTTCTTATTTATAAATGCAGAATTTATATTTCGGATGTGGCATATTTGAGGAGAATTGTTATGGATGAAATCCATCAAGCTCCGTATTCTAGTCACTCAGGATATCAGAAGACAATTGCTACAGCTATAAATTAGTACTATTGGCCAGGAATGACAAAGGACATGGCTTAATACATTTCAAGGTGCATGAAATGTCAAGAGGTAAAGGTTGAGCATCAACATCCAGTGGGTTTGTTGCAGCCTTTTCCAGTACCGGAATGGAAATGGGAAGTTATTTCCATGGATTTTATTACAATATTGCTGATGACTTGGAGACAACATGATTCCATTATGGTTGTGGTAGACAAGTTGGAAAAAGTAGCACATTTTATACCAGTGAAGTCTACGCATAAGAATGATGACATTGCAAAGATCTTCATGAAGGAGATTTTCAAATTGCATCGATTGCTGAAGGCAATAGTTTCTGACAGAGATGTCAAGTTCACTTCCAATTTCTGGAAGGGGTTGTTTGCATATTTGGGTACAAATCTAAACTTTGGCACTTCCTACCATCCTTAGATGGATGGGAAGATAGAGAGAGTTAATCAGGTGCTTGAAGATATGCTTCACATGTATGTGATGAACAAACCAACTAAGTGGGAATATTACTTGCACTTGGTAGAGTTTGCTTACAAGAATGGACATCATGCATCCTTGGGGATGAGTCCATATGAAGCTTTGTATGAAAGAAGATGTAGGACACCAGTGAATTGGGATAACCCCATGAACAAAGTTGTGCTTTGTCCTAAGTTGCTTAAGGAAATGGAGCAAGAGGTTGTAAAGATTAGATAGAATCTAAAAGTAGCACAGGACAGATAGAAAATCTATGCAGATAAGCATAGGATGAATAGAGAGTTCAGTGTTGAGGGTCATGTTTACCTTAGAGTGAGGGAAAAGAATGTTGGAATATCTTTCAGAATGGTGTGTTCAGGACTAGTAGATGCTGGCTAGTGCTTAGTCTTAAAGTTTTAGTGTATTGTCATTGATGGCAATCTTCTATAAAGAGAAGGGGAACTGATGTCAAATGGATGTGGCAATCTACTGAAAAAGAGGCAGGCACGCAGGTATTAATGGAGAAAATCAAAAAATGGGAGGTGCTAGAGATTTAGACTAAAGTATATGGAAAATCCACTCACCGAATGGATATCAAAAAATTTGCGAAGTACGAACAGTTCCATATGTGAGACATTCCCGCCATGCCAAGGATCTGAACTCCGCTATAACGTTATATATATATGACAAAGCTGTGCCAAAATGGAACCATATGTCAAATGCCAACTGGAAACTCTTCCAAAGGTTATCACCAAATGTTAACCGCGCACCCTCACAACGTTTTTGAGCATGCAATAAAGTATTTGCTATTGGGGCCTTGCCATCGAACACCTTGCGGAAGTTTTAGTCATTTTGGCTTCTGCCGTTGCGGCTACCAAAGTGGTTCGGCTGAGATTCAGACTAATGTTTTAGATCAGAGGATGTGTACAGAGGATGTAGAAGCTGAACCATTTCTGTAACGATTTGAGGATATTGAAGCTGAACCGGTTCTGTAACGGTTTGAGAATGCTATTTCAATGAAACAGAGAGATAAATGAACTCAAAACATGATATATATATATATTGAGCAGAAACAGTTATGTTCGTGAGCTATTTTTGAGGAGTGTAATGGTGTGTAGAGTATTAAGGGATCAATACTGTAAACTGATAGTGAATGAGCAGAGCAGGAGAGCAGAGGAACTGAAGAATGTGCTAAACAGTTGAACAGAACAAAGGAGCAGAGAGCCGATGTCGAATAGAGCAGAGTGGTTTGGTAAGTAGAGACATATCTTTATTGTTGCATTTTGATTCTATTGGAAAGTCTAGAAAATAAGGGAGGTAGGGAGGTGCTAGGGGATACTTTATGTCTCTGTCTGCAAGTGGGTGCTTATAGAGATTGCATATTGGTGTCTTCACTCAGTTGGTGCTGGGTCATAGTGGGAGTTGATGCTCTTAGCAAGTTGGTGCTTGCATTTAGAGGTTGCATCCTATTTGAGTCGGTGCTCAAATAAGAAGTGTTGTACAGCCATTGAAGCCTTTGACATCATAAGAAGAAGAGGTTTTTCCATTATGGGTTTCCTCGTGGAATATCTGTGTATCATATATGTGATTAAATGTTGTGATTGAATGCTGTGTATTATGTTATCTGCTCTTATGTTTATAACTCTGAATTCATAGAAAATATTGACTACCATAAAGTTTATTGATTCTAAGTTAAAAGAAGTGTATTGTAACAAATCTTGACTAACTGAATCACCCCCCCCCTCTCAGTTAGTTTATACCTGTAACAATTGGTATCAGAGCAGCGTTCCTTTTGGTTAAGGTAGATCTTGAAGAGTTAAAATGGCTAGTCAAGATGGATCAATAAACAAAGCACCCATATTTGATGGTAAAAATTTTTCTTTCTGGAAGGTTAGGATGAGAACATACTTAATGTCCCTAGGTGCTGATGTTTGGGAAGTAGTAGAGACTGGGTATGCAAAACTTGTTTTGCTAGCATCCAAAGATGATAAGCTAGAGTTTACTTTCAGTGCAAAAGAAATGAATGCTATTCTAAGTGGTCTTGTTGAAACTGAATTTGTAAAAGTAATGCACCTTAATTCTGCCAAAGAAATGTGGGATAAGCTTATTAGCAGCTATGAAGGAAATGAGAAAGTTAAAGATGCCAAATTACGGACTCATAGGCTAAGATTTGAACAACTGAAAATGAATGAAGATGAAAGTATTAGTAAATTTTTCCTAAGAGTTGATGAGTTAGTAAATGCTATGAGAGCTCTTGGTGAAAAAATAAGTGATGATGATACCTTCCTTGTTCATAAAATCCTGAGATCTCTGCCTGACAGATTCAACCCTAAAGTCTCAGCTATAGAAGAAATGAGTGATCTTAAAACGTTATCTCTTGACCAATTACTAGGAATTTTGACAGCCTATGAAATGAGGATTAGTAAAGACCAAAACACATCTAGAGAAGCCTCTTTTAAAGCTGAAAAGATTATAGAGGCAGATGTGGATGAAATAGAAGTAAAATTTGTGAAAAGACTGAAAACAGGGTCAGGGAAATACAAAGGAAAACTGCCTTTCAAATGTTTTAATTGTGGTAAAATAGGACACTTTGTTGCTAAATGCCCTTGTATGAGGAAAGAGCAGAGTTCTGCAGATGAAGAGAAATTTCTAAAGAAGAGGTATAGTAAAGAAAACAAGTACAAGAAGAAAAGTCTACGTGTGAATGATGATGAATCCACAGAAACTTCAGAAAGTGAATCCTCCCATGAAGACAAAGAGAATGATTTCATGCTTATGGTTGTAGAGGTTCTAGAGATGAGCTGTACAGAGATGAATGATGAAGATGCCATTGTGGACATGGAGGGAGAACTGATGAGTGCTCTAGAGGAGATTGATAGACTCAGAATAAAGAAAAGAAAAGAAAAATAGCTATTAATCCAGTATGAAACCAATGGAAAAGACATCCCTCTAATAAAGCTAGAGCTGGAAGAGGCAAAGAAAATTGAAGAGGCTCTGAAACAACGGCTAGCTGAAAGAAACACCAGGTGTGAACATCTAGAGAAAGAAGTAGTAATTGGTAAGAAGGATTTAGAAAAATTTCAAGCCTTATATCATCAGAATATCGCTAGTATCAAAGCTTCAGAAGAGCTAAATAACATTCTAAATAGACAGAGGTCACCTCAGATTAAGTTTGGTCTAGGCTATGATGAAGGTGCAAGTAGCAGTGACTCAGAAAGCAAAGAATCATCAAACTTGATTAACTTTCAGAACAGAAAGCGGGTTGAAATGCCCAGAATAATAAACGTTGAAGCATGTAAAGAAAATAATAAAAATCGATCAAAGAGTGATAAAAAGCAAGAGAATACCGATCTAAATAGCAAATTGGTACAGTCAAGAGTTCATGAAAAAGAGCCATATAACATAATCAAGTATGCATATCAGAATTACAATTATGAGCATCATAACTCAATACATTACTTTTCTAGAAATCCACCAAGAGTTAGGTATGCTAATTTCTTCAATGGTTATTGTTTCTGTTGTTCTAACTTTGGGCAGAGAGCTGCCAATTGTTTTTACAATTTCAGAAACATTCAGTGAAGGATGTCAAATAACAAACAAGTGATACATCAATCAACGTATAATCATATGGGTCATGTATCTCAATCAGCTATTAAAAGAAGAACGTAAAACAAAAATACTAACCCGTTTGACCTTCTATACAACGAAACAGAATGTTACATATGTCACAACTTTGGACATAAAGCTACAGAATGTAACTTGAAAGAGAACAAAACAGAACCAAAAATGAAATATACAGCTGAACGAAATGTATCGAGGAAGAAAGAGAGTTCTCATTGTAATCTCGTGCTCTCAGTTCAGAAACAGAAGAATCCTTGGTACATTGATAGTGGATGTTCAAAACATATGTCAGGAGATAAAGAGAAGTTTATTTCTATGTCAGAGCAGAAATCTTGGAATGTAACATTTGGAAACGATGCACCAGAAAATATTAGAGGAAAGGGAATGGTTAGTCTTAGCAATGGTAAATGAAAGGCTCGAGATGTGTTATTTGTAGTGGGTTGAAGCACAACCTTCTTAGTGTGAGTCAAATGTGTGACAAAGGGTGTGAAATCTTGTTCACTGCTAAAGATTGTAAAATTAAAAATGCTTCCTCAGGAAAACTGGTTGCCAAAGGAATCAGAACCGGGAATAATGTTTACATTTTAAAAGAAGAAAAAGAAGAGTGTTATCTCAGCAAATATGATGAAAGCTGGATGTGGCACAAAAGACTGGGACATCTACATTTTGATCATTTAATAAAACTAAAAAACAGAGCAGCAGTAAGGGACTTTCCAGAAATATCTAAACCACGTGATGAAGTGTGTAAACCTTGTCAGAAAGGGAAGTTAACCAGAACACAGTTTAATTCAAAGAGTGTTCCTTCCACAAATAAGCCTCTTCAACTAGTCCATCTGGATCTGTGTTTCCCATCAAGGAAAGAAGGTACAGGTAAGGAAAACTATTTCATGCTCGTGATTGATTACTATTCCAGACTAACATGGGTTGCATTCCTTAAAGAGAAGTCTGAAGCATTTGCTAAATTCAAGATATTTAAAGCCCTGACTAAAAATCAGACAGGAAGAAAGATTAAAGCTATCAGATTTGACAAAGGAGGAGAGTTCAGTTCAAGATAGTTCAAAGAATTCTGTGATGAGCATGGCATCAGGAAAGAATATACAATTGCAGCAACTCCTCAGCAAAATGGAGTGGTAGAAAGACAAAACAGAACAGTCCAACAGATGGCCAGATCAATGATGAAGGAAAGGGATATCTGTCAAGGCTTCTGGGTGGAAGCTATTCATACAGCTGTGCACATTCTTAACAAAGCTCATTTGAGACCAAATAGTGACAAAACACCATATCATTTATGGTTTGGAAGACCTGCAACCATTAAACATTTTAGAGTTTTTGGGATTAAATGCTATATCAAGAATAATGATGAAAATTTGGGCAAGTATGATGATAGAGCAGATGAAGGAATCTTTTTAGGATATGCTACAGAAAGCAAAGGCTATAGGTGTTATAACAAGAGGCTACGTAAAATACTAGATTGCATAGATGTGAAAGTAGATGAAGATTGTCATGGAAATATCGGTCAAAGAAATGATGAAGATTCATGTTTGGAAGATACAAATGACGAGACAGAAGAACAGGTCCAAGAATCCCAGAAGGAAGAGTTTGAATCATCAGAGTATGAGGAAGCTAAACCTGAACAACACACTATACAATCTTCTTCCAGAATGAAATTTAGAAAAAATCACCCTAAAAGCCAAATCATTGGTGATGAGAGTAAAGGTGTTCAGACTAGAAGGAAGATTTTGCAGGAATCTTAACATTCTCATATTGCTCTTCTCTCTACAATTGAGCTGCAATGTTTCAATGAAGCCAGCAAAGACAAACACTGGGTAGCAGCCATGAATGAAGAGCTGGATTAGATTGAAAAGAATAGCACTTGGGAACTTGTTCCTAGGCCATTAGACAAGAATGTGATTGGATCCAAATGGGTATATAAGAATAAATTAAATGAACATGGATAGATTGTAAGGAATAAAGCAAGACTGGTATGCAAAGGTTATGCTCATATTGAAGGACAAGACTTCTATGAAACATTTGCTCCAGTGGCAAGAATGGAGGCTATCAGAATGTTTCTAGCCTATGCTTATTACAAATTATTTAGAGTATACCAGATGGATGTCAAGTCAGCATTTCTCAATGGAAATTTAGAAGAAGTGTATGTGGAGCAACCTGAAAGATTTTCACTCACAGATAAATATGACTATGTATGCAAGCTGAAAAAGGCTTTATATGGGTTGAAGCAAGCACCTAGAGCCCGGTATGCCAGACTGGACAAATATCTACAAGACAAAGGCTTCAAGAGAGGTTCTGTGGACAGCAATTTATATATCAAAATTGAAGGTGATGACTTACTGATTGTATTGGTTTATGTTGATGATATCATCTTTGGCTGTACTAATAATCTTTATGTTCAATGGTTTGCTAACTCTATGAAATCTGAGTTCGAAATGTCAATGATTGGTGAGCTGTCCTATTTCCTTGGTCTTCAAATCAGTCAGAAACCTGGAGGTATGTTTCTTTCTCAAGAAAAGTATCTAAAGGAGATGTTAAAAAAGTTTCGAATGGAATACTCCACCCCTATGAGTACACTCATGGTCAGTGGCTGCAAGTTGAGCAAAGATGATTCTTCACCTGAAGTGGATCAAAAGATGTACAGATCTATGATAGGAATCCTGTTATATATTACTGCATCAAGACCGGATATCATGCATGCTGTTGGGATGGTAGGAAGGTTTCAAGCTGATCCTAAACATATTCATCTACTAGCTGTAAAACGTATATTCAAATACCTAAAAGGTACACTCTCTTATGGTCTGTGGTATCCCAGAAATCAGAACTTTTAGCTAATAACATATTCAGATGCAGATTGGGCTAATTGTGTAGATGAAAGAAGAAGTACAAGTGGTGGAGCATTCTTCTTGGGAGAGTCTTTGGTTGCCTGGCTAAGTAAAAAGCAAAGTTCGATTTCTTTATCCACTACTGAAGCAGAGTACATAGTTGCTGCTACTTGCTGTACTCAAATTTTATGGATGGTTCAATCTCTTGCTGATCTAGATGTAAAGTATCCTGAGCCTATTCCCATTCACTATGAAAATACTAGTGCTATCAGTGTTTCCAAGAATCCTGTTCTTCATTCCAAAACTAAACACATTCCCATAAACTACCATTTCTTGCACGAACCAGTGGCTACTCAAGCGGTGTTGTTGCATTATATTCCTTCTACCAAATAGATTGCTGATATTTTTACTAATCCTTTACCCACAGCTCAGTTTGAATATCTATGTCAGAAGCTGGGTGTTCAGTCCTTGTCTCAGTAACTCATGCATTGTGTTAGGGGGAGTATGTGTTTATTGTATATCTTATTACAGTATGGAATGGCAGTTCGTTTTCTTAGTGCATCTTGTAAGGGGGAGACTAGTCATCAGACATACCGTATCTGCCCAGGTTTATCCTTTACCCTTGATCTCAAAGGGGGAGATTATTGGAATATATTTCAGAATGGTGTGTTCAGGACTAGTAGATGGTGGCTAGTGCTCAGTCTTAAAGTTTTAGTGTATTGTCATTGATAACAATCTTCTATAAAGAGAAGGGGAACTGATGTCAAATGGATGTGGCAATCTACTAAAAAAGAGGTAGGCATGCAGGTATCAATGGAGAAAATCAAACAGTGGGAGGTGCTAGAGATTCAGACTAAACTCTATGGAAAATCCACTCACCAAACGGATATCACAAAAAATGCGAAGTACGAACAATTCCATATGTGAGACATTCCTGCCATGCCAAGGATCTGAACTCCGCTATAACGTTATATATATATGACAGAGTTGTGCTAAAACGGAACCATATGTCAAATGCCAACTAGAAACTCTGCAAAAGGTTATCACCAAATGTTAACTGTGCACCCTCACAACTGTTTTGAGCATGCAATAAAGTAATTTTTGTTGGGGCCTTGCCATCGAACACCTTGTGGAAGTTTTAGTCATTTTGGCTTCCGCCGTTGCGGCTACCAAAGTGGTTCGTCTAAGATTCAAACTAATGTTTTAGATCGGAGGATGTTGTCTTTTGGCTTCTGCCGTTGCGGCTCCCAATGTGGTTAAGCATCCAAAGTGTAAAGCGCTCTGACTTCCGATGTGCGTCGCATGGCTATAAACTGTTGATCTCCGCCGTTGCGGCTCCCAAAGTGGTTAAGCATCCGAAGTGTAAAGCGCTCCGACTTCCGATGCGGATCACGTGTCCGCAGTATTTTTCTTCCCACTGTTGCGGCTGTGCGAAGCTTTTGGCTTTTGATGTCGATATCATTCCGACTTCCGATCCGTTCTAAACAGCATTTAAGTTTCCTCCATTACGGAAGGATATGTTCCTCTAACCTCCGATGTTGCAGAAGGATATATCGATTGCGAGCTCTGACGTTGCGGAAGGAGAACTTCAACCGACCTCCGATGTTGTGGAAGGAGATGTTGCTTGCGAGCTCCATCATTTCACTTGCCGCTTCAGTGTAATCTTTGAAGAAGAATACGAAGAGCCTTGTATAGTTGAGGATTCAAAGAGTATTCGAGCAGGCGGATTAATAGTTATGATGAACCTAAAATGTGAACCGTCTAGTAACTGCTTGTAATGGTGATTTGAAGAGTAAGGATGTGTACAGAGGATGTAGAAGCTGAACCATTTCTGTAACGGTTTGGGGATACTGAAGTTGAACCAGTTTTGTAACAGTTTGAGAATGCTATTTCGATGAAACAAAGAGAGAAATGAACTCAGAAGATGATATATATATATATATTGAGCAGAAACAGTTGTGTGCGTGAGCTATTTTTGAGGAGTGTAATGGTGTGCAGAGTATTAAGGGATCAGTACTGTAAACTGATACTGAATGAGCAGAGAAGCAGAGCAGAGGAACTGAAGAATGTGTTGAACAGCTAAACAGAACAGGGGAGCATAGAGCCGATGTCGAACAAAGCAGAGTGGTTTGGTAAGCATAGACATATCTGTATTGTTGCATTTTGATTCTATTGGAAAGTCTAGCAAATAAGGGAGGTAGGGAGGTGCTAGGGGATACTTTACGTTTCTGTCTGCAAGTGGGTGCTTATAGAGATTGAATATTGGTGTCTTCACCGAGTTGGTGCTGGGTCATAGTGGGAGTTGATGCTCTCAACAAGTTGGTTCTTGCATTTAGAGGTTGTAGCCTCTTTGAGTCGGTGCTCAAATAAGAAGTGCTGTACAGCCATTGAAGCCTTTGACATCATAATAAGAAGAGGTTTTTCCCTTATGGGTTTCCTCGTGAAATATCTGTGTATCATATATGTGATTAAATGTTGTGATTGAATGTTGTGTATTATGTTATCTTCTCTTATGTTTATAACTCTGAATTCATAGCAAAGATTGATTACCATAAAGTTTATTGATTCTAAGTTAAAAGAAGTGTATTGTAACAAATCTTGACTAACTGATTCACCCCCCCCTCTTAGTTAGTTTATACCTGTAACAAAGAAAAATTCCTTGAAGCTTGGAAGTTGTGCCAAGCTGTCCCCAAGATATTGTGGGTTGTTTGAAGTTCTTGAAAGAATAGGGCATGTTGCATATAGACTTGCATTTCCTGCTAGTAGCAGAGCTCATAATGTTTTTCATGTTTCTTTGATTAAGAAATATGTACATGATCCTAACCATGTGATAAATTGGGATGTGATTCAGGTGGAACCCAAGGGAGAGTTCCAAATCATAGCCATTATGCATCCTCAACAGGAAGGTCACAATGCTCCGAAATCAAGCCATATGGAAAGTAAAGGTGCAATGGGAGCATTATGGACCTGAAGAGGCTATGTGGGAGCTAGAGGATGCCATGCGATTGGCACACCCATTTTTGTTCAATCCCGTAGAACACTGAGGTGGTACCAGTAGCATTTTGTTCAAATTTTTTAAAGCACTGAGGACAGTGCTATTGAAGGGGGAGGGGAATGTAACACCCCGATTTTGACCCCGTTTGCATTAAATATACATGATCCATATATTGTAAATAATCACGGTGCAGAGCTAAAGGCAAAGGCCCCACCATTGGTTTGGCTATGTTATGTTTTGGATAGAAATTGTCACTGATGGTATATTGGGACATGTGGCATACATATTAAGTTGTGGCATCATGTAACTATGCATCTTTAATTAAATAACCCAACCAACTATGTTCAGTACAACCAAATTGAGAAGGGGCATGATTCCTAAGGATAAGGAGGGGGGATGTTAAACCTTGTTCCATGGGGGGGAAATGCCATGTGTCACCACCCTATTTGTTCTGTTTTTAGTTGAGGCATCCATTTGATGGCAGGAGGACCACTATGCTTACACCTGCACTCTCTCCACAATGTGCCTTCTGGGTTGCGGATGGTCTGTCCACTATCTAGATCATGAGTCTGTTCATTTTCCCTCGCGCTTAGTGGGGTTAAATTGTTCCACATTCCATTGTGTGGGGGTTCGTTCATTCGTTCGTTCATTCATTCTACTCTGCCCCCACAGACTGCTGGCTTACGATTTGGTTCTTCCTTTTCTCACAAAGTTGTAGTCTACGGTTGTGTTCATCCTCTTGATCATGCATATAGCCTATGTTTACTCCACCATTTTCGATTGTGAAGAGTGCATTGGCTTCATTGTTTAGAAGGGACCATCATTTTCCAATGTTACTGGTGTGTCTGGACTGTGGGACGATCTATTGTTTCATCGTGAGTCGTACTGTGGTTTTTCTCCTGTGTTTTTTCCACATTCGTTGGTTGTGTTTTCTTCCACAGTTTTGTTGGCTGCGTCTTTTTCCCTCATGCACAGATTGGGAGTCAGTTCCTTCCCATCTCTGTCTGAGTAAGTTCTTGAGGGACTGCATTGGGGATTGTGTGCTGTGGGTTCATGGTTGTTCGTGGGATATTGTTTCCATGATTGCTTGAATGTATTTTTCCTTTGTGTTTTGGCTTTTGTAGGTTGTTGTGGAATCATTTTGTCCACGATAGGTCCAAGAATGATTTAGGGAGTTGTTTTTCGCCTGTTAAAGCTTTACTAGCTATTTTTCTATATGCATGCAGTGGTTTTGTCCTCAGACTGCATTGGAGTGGTGAATGAGGGCTTGATGTGCTTGATAAACCTGGTGGTTTGGGAACCACACAGATAGAGATAGTGGGCTGTATTTCTTCCCCACAACCGCTGAATAACATTGGAAGGGAGATCAGGGTCTGAGAGACTATGTTGCAGAGAAAGGACTAATTTCCTTGTGTTGGGTGTGTGTGGGTGTCCTAGAAGTCATGCTAGTTTTGGTGTAGGTGTCTGTAGCTCTCTAATGAGCTCACCAGCTTAGCATTTAGCCTTTCCAAGCTCCTGGATGGCCTGATAAACCCAACTCTTTTGGCTTGGCTGATCTGTTGTTCACTTGATAAACCCAACTGTGTTGGCTTGGATGAACTATGTACCCTTGTGGTGTTGTTATCCTTAGCTATGTGTGATCCTGCTAAATCCTTATTCCTTGGGGAATCATGCTCGACTCGGGGGTGAAAGCGTTGCTGAGATATTAAAGAGCACACGAACTATGGTTGGGTGGAACCTTGCAGCGACGTAGCTGGTTGCGGAACAAGTTCTCTATAAAATAATTATTCTTTCCTAACTTGTGTCTGCAAATATAGTTTCCATTGATGAATGATGATGTACATGTCGAATGCTAAATCATGTATGAATGCATGTTATTTTGCTTCCTCTATGTACATGAATGATTAATGCATTATAGTATGTTTAATGGTTTTTAAGTATCATGTTGCAGCATTATATGTATGTATGTCCATGTTTATGGGAATAGATGCCCAAATGATTTGATGTATAGCAGCGTCCTCTTCACCGGTCGGAAGGTTAGGGACGTTACACACAACTTGTGCAGTAGAGGCCATACCGTTTGGATCCGCGATATAAAGAATGGGTCAAGGCTGAACTTGATCAGATGCTAGCTACAAGGATTATTGACCCTATTGAAGAATCAGAATGGATAAGTCATATGGTGGTTCAAGACAAGAAGTCTGGGGAAATCTGAATCTATGTCGATCTAGGGAATCTGAATGATGCTTGCATGCATGATCCCTTTCCAACACCATTCACAGATGAGGTTCTTGAGGGAGTAGGTGGTCAAGAAATGTATTCTTTCACAAATGGATTTTTTGGGTATAACCAAATCATAATTGAAAACGGATACTTCCACAAAACCACCTTTTCCACTGAATGGGGTTGCTTTCAGTACACTGTAATGCCCTTTGGGATGAAAAATGTGCTTGCAGTATTCTCTTGGGTTGTTATCGCTGCATTTAAATATTTTATTCAAAAATTTCTGCAAGTATATATGGATGACTGGATAGTCTATGGATTGATCAAGGATCACTTGGAAAACCTTTGCTTGATGCTCGGGAGGTGTTGACAGCACCAAATCCCATTGAATTCAAAGAAGTGCATCTTCTTTGCACCATTTGGGATATTGTTGTGTCATATCATTTGTAAGCAGGGGATTCTAGTTGATTTAGCAAAGATTGCACTCATTTTGAGCCTAGTGCCACCTACAAATACAAAGATGCTCAGTGCAACACTGGGACACACTAGGTACTATCGCAATTTTATCTATGGTTATGCTACGATTACTACCCGATGGAGAAACTGTTAAAGAAGGATGCCACATTCATATGGATCATGGAGTGTCAAAATATCTTTGACACATTGAATACTAATATGAATTCAACACCCATACTTTTTCCCCCATTGGAATAAGGATTTTCTTGTCCATGTCGATGCCTCATCTGTTGCGCTTGGAGTTGTACTCGCACAACCAGGAGAAGGAGATCTAGATCATCCAATTGCCTTTTCTAGCAGGAAGTTATCCTTTGCTGAAAAGAATTATATGACTACAGAAAGACAGGGGTTGAAGATGGTATATGTGATGCAGAAGTTCAGGAACTATCTCTTGGGAAGTCCCTTCGAAATGTTCACTGACCATTTAGATTTGAAATATATGGTGAATAAGCCTGTGTTGGTGGGGAAGATATGTTGCTAGATACTTCTCTTTCATGAATTTGATTTCGAAATAATAGTGAAGCTAGGATGCTTCAATGCTGGTCCTGATAACCTATCCTACATTGAAATAGGTGAATATCCTACCAATATTGATGATGGATTTTCGAACGTGCAGCTCTTTTGAGTTGATATTGCAGATGACCATTATGCATCGATAATTCAATTTTTGACAACCAGAGTTGCACCAGAAGAGATGACAACCAGTCAAAAGAAGCAGTTGGTAGTAAAGGCTTTGGATTTCCAGTTGATCACTATGCACTTATAATATCTTGGATCTAATGAGATCCTATGATGGTGTGTTCTACCTCTTGAACAAGGGAACATTTTGGAAGAAGCACATGCAGGAGTTACGGGTAGACATTATGGAGGATGGGATACCGTGCTTAAGGTACTACACCGTGAATAATGGTGGCCTACTTTGCATAATGATTCTACAGACTATGCGTGGAGCTACGATGTTTGTCAACGCATCGAGAAACCATCGCGAGAAAGATGAGATGTCGCTTCTACCATAGGTAACTTTACAAACTTTTGATAAATGGGCTGTGGACTTTGTAGGCCCAATCAACCTGGCATGGAAGCGAACTGGTGCGGGATACATCATCACATCAACTGACTATTTGACAAGGTGGGCGGAGGTCACACCAGTTGTGGATTGCACCACTGCAACAACAACAAAGTTCATATTTGAAAACATCATAATGCAGTTTGGATTCCCTCGGATATTTATGAGCGATTAGGGAAATCACTTTATCAATCGAACAATAAAAGAAATAACAGAGGAATTGTAGGTGCAGCATAAGAAAACTACCCCATATCATCCACAAGAAAATGGACCCGTAGAATCTTTCAACAAGATCCTAGAAACCATGCTGAAAAATCTATGTAACTCAAAAAGGGATGACTAGGATTTAAATATCCCTGCGGTGCTGTGGGAATATCGCACTACTTGCAAAAGACTAATGGGGAAGACACCATTCAAACTGGTATATGGGGAAGATTCAGTCATGCCTATGGATTACATTGTTCCTATTCTGTGCATCATCGCAGAAAATCGCATGGCAATGCATATACTTCAACTAGAAGAGACCATTTCATCGTAGGATTCCAACACCGTGTTGAGAAGGATTGATAGAAATCATGGCATGATTTCCACATTAAAAACAAACAATTTTACTAAGAATATTTGGTGTTGTTATACGATAGCAAGTTCATGAAGCATCTAGGTAAGTTACAAATGCATTGGTTAGGCCCGTATCTTGTTCATTCAATTACTTTTGTGGGTGCAGTTCAATTGTAGTAGTTAGATGGAGTGGTGCTATCAAAGCTTATGAATGGTAGCCTGTTAAATCCCTATAGGACAGGGGCGGAAGGGCGCACTACCTAAAGCACTGCGCAATGAAATATATATAGGATATATAGAATACTGGAGGGCGCACTAGGAGGAAGTGGTGGCGCAAGTGTAGGAGTCGGTAGTGTAGATATATAGAGTGACCATAGGGATATGATTGGGTCAAATTAGTAATAAATGTAGACAGTTAAGAGCAGTTTGCTAGCAGCGCTGGTTGAAGTGACACGCATTTATGGTTGATTTGACTGTTAGCATGGACGGATCACCGATGGATTCAGGTCATTAATGAAGGATTTGGTTATGATGACTACCATGGTTTTGGTAATGATGAGGCTGGATTCATGAGTTGTTATAAAAATATGAGGGACACAAACATAAGGCATTGTTTTGTTTAGTCGAGTTGAGCAAAGTGTTGAGTGAAGTGAGAAGAACTATGAGCAACAACTAAGGAATGAGAGAGGGGTGTGTTTGATTTCTTGGTAAGAGTTGTTAGTGTGGAATGATGAGCAACCCCGACATTGTGTATATTTTAAGCAAGTAGGAGTCACCTATCCATCCAACTGCTATCATCAAAGAAGTCATGAGTATGCCGATTGGATCCTCTTTGAGCCCTCAGGGCAAGCAAAAGTGGCAGAATCCAGGATTAATGCCATCATAGAAGAGACAGACATGCACTTCCATTATAGCATAAGGGGAGGGCACTACACAGAAAGGACCATCTAGTTTGGGAGTTCTAGAATCTGCGACACCCAGGGGGTTTTCATCAATGATATCCCTAGATATATTTCTCCCACATGACCTAGTGTGAAGCTCTAGAAGTTAACTAAAAATAAAAAATATCACCCGAAAGTGTCGCTGCTACCGGAAGGAATGTAGTGCACTATGGATATTATTCCCCCCCTGGCCAAAATGAAGTATGAGGACCATGACTAGTTGCTGTTGAAGGATGTAGCAGATAAGCCCTATCAGTCCGTGCCTTCTGTTCTAGGCAGGCCCATCAAACGTATTCCAAACTCATGGGCATAAGGATTGAACAAATCTAGGTTGCTGGGGCTTATCAACATGCCCCACTTTAGGAGGATAAATGAAGTGAATGCATGCGTTAAACAATTGTCGGCAGGTTTTCGGGGCAGAAAATTGTGGTTGCATACCCCAATCACGTTTACGGTCTATATTTTTTTTGAGATCACGGGGCTGCTAGAGGCTGGGGTAGACCCCACTCAATACCTTAGGGGAAGAGACAATGACAAGAAATTGGCTTAGAAACTAAAGGAGTGATATGGATTGTAGTGGGATCGTCGGGCATACCGTATAGACAGCATCAATGAGCAGGCGGTACGTATTGGAGCACGCATTCTAGGAAGAAAAATTGTCCAGTGGAATCACCTGGTTCAGTGCAATTTGAGAGTGGTTGCTTGTGCACAACAGTGCTGATTGCATCCAAATGAATTGGTCCCTCTTCTTGTTGAACCAAATTACAGAGGATGCGGTCGTAGCCCAGGTTAGGGATAGGTCTTTTTTCTATAGTTGGATGCTGATCTTAATCTCTTTGGTGGCTTGAATGAATCTAGAGGACTACCAACCTATGTCGGTTGCAACGGTAAAAGTTTGCAAAGGTGCACGGTACCAAAACTTATGGTGGGTAGAGGAGACGAGTCAACATACTGATTGTGCGATCCACTTCTGGATCTACTGGGAAGTTCTACAAGCTGTAACAATTAAGGTTCTGTGCTTGTTAAATGCAGTAGTAGTCAAATACAAGAGGATCATGTGGTTCTCTATCGGGCTCCATTCCATTAATATCTAGGCATGATGGGAGCTCGATAGGAAATGGCTGCAAATGCCTTACAAATTAATTGATGATGAAGTGGAATCCAAGGTTAAGGACTATCTTGCTCCCATGTGAAAACCAGTTAGTGCTGAAGAAGTGTTGAAGGAACCATCGATAGATTCCCCTGAAGAACCTATGTTAGAAGGACAAAATAATCATGACTCGGATGGCGAGTCATCGACTAACACTACACCAAAATCCCAACACATCTTGGATGAGTGGAGAACCAAGCGGTGTATGTGTTTTGATGTGGGTAGTAGCACCAGAAACACAATGGCAGTCCAATTGAATCGGCTTGTCAAAGTTGTACCCCTTGTTTTTAAGAATCACGACATCTAAACATAAATTACTATATTTCTTTAAAAAACATGAGGTTTTGAAAGACACCATTTATTTAATGAATTCTATCAACAAATTATACGCATTCTACTACATCGCTCTCTTTAATAGGCCTATGCATGCAATCGGCAAGAGGAATAGGTTAGTACCCCTCATTTGTGAAAATCACAACATCTAAAAAAACTTACTTTATTTCATAAAAACGCAAGTTTTAAAGAAAAACGCCAATCATCTAATGAATATAACCAAAAAATATGCACATTCTATGTCAATGCACATTTTTCTATGTTGCATGTTCAATCAGCAAGAGAAATAGCTTAGTACCCCTTCTTTTTAAAATTCGTGACCTCTAAAAAACTCATTTTTCTTATTAAATAACATGAGCTTTTAAAAGGCAACGTTTACCTAATGAATCAAATAAGCAAACTATTCAAGTTCTACTTTACTGCACCTTTTTGTAGGTTTGTGGATGCAATTGGTAATAGGAATAGCTTAGTACCCCTCATTTTTAAGAATCACGACATCTAAACTTAAACTACTTTATTTCTTTAATAAAACATGAGGTTTTGAAAAACACCATTTATTTAATGAATCTTATCAAAAAAGTATACACATTAAAAAACTTTATCTCATAAAAAACATGAGTTTTAAAAAAATTGCCAATCATTTAATGAATATAACCAAAAACGGATACTCATTCTACGTTATCATAGATTTTTCTATGTTGCATGTGCAATCGGTAAGAGGAATAGCTTAGAACCCCTTATTTTTAAAATTTATGACATCTAACAAAAAAATATGCTTCTTAAATAACACGAGTTTTTAAAAGGCGGCATTTACTTGATGAATCGAATAAACAAACTATCCAAATTCTAGTTTATTGCAGCTTTCTCTAGGTTTGTGTATGCAATTGGTAATAGGAATAGCTTAGTACCCCTCATTTTTAAGAATCACAACATCTAAAAATAAATTACTTTATTTCATAAGAGGAATAGCTTTATTTCATAAGAGGAATACTTTTTTTTTAAACAACATTTGTATATGCATTCTATGTTAACGCACATTATTCTATGTTGCACATGTAATCGGTAAGAGGAATAACTTAGTACCTCTTGTTTTTAAAATTCATGACATCTAAAAAAATCAATTTGCTTCTTAAATAACACGAGTTTTTAAAAGGCTACATTTACGTGATGAATCGAATAAGTGCGGCTATTCAAATTCTACTTTACCACACCTTTTTGTAGGTTTGTGGATGCAATTGGTAATAGGAATAGCTTAGTACCCCTCGTTTTTATGAATCACAACATCTAAAAATAAATTACTTTATTTCTTTAAAAAAACACATGTGTTTGAAACACACGAATTATTTTAATGAATCCTATCAGCAAATTATATGCATTTTACTATATCGCTCCCTTTAATATGTTTTTTCATGCAATCGACAACACGAATAGCTTAGTAACTCTCGCTTGTGAAAATCACAACATCTAAAAAAACTTAGTTTGTTTCATTAAAAACATGAGTTTTTAAAAAAACACGAGTAATTTAATGAATATAACCAGAAAACGATGCGCATTCTACATTAACGCACATTTTTCTATGCTGCACATGCAATTGTTAAGAGAACTAGATTATTACCCCTTGTTTTTAAAATTCATGACATCTAAAAAACAATTTCCTTCTTAAATAACACAAGTTTTTAAAAGGTAGCATTTACTTGATCAATCAAATAAACAAATTATTCAAATTCTACTTTATCGCACCTTTTTGTAGGTTTGTGGATGCAATTGGTAATAGGAATAGCTTAGTACCCCTCATTTTAAAAATCACGACATCTAAACATAAATTACTTTATTTCTTTAAAAAAAACACGAGGATTTGAAAAACATCACTTATTTAATGAATCCTACCAACAAAGTATACACATTCTATTACATCCCACCATTTAGTATGTTTTTTCATCTAATCGGCAAGAGGAATAGCTTAATACCCCTTATTTGTGAAAATCACAACATCTAAAAAAACTTACTTTGTTTCATAAAAAACGTGAGTTTTAAAAAAAAATGCCAATCATTTAATGAATATAACCAAAAAAAGATGCGCATTCTATGTTTTTCCAATATTTTTCTATGTTGCATGTGGAATTGGTAAGATAAATACCTTAGTAACCCTTGTTTTTAAAATTCACAACATCTAAAAAAAATTGCTTCTTAAATAACACAAGATTTTAAAAAGAAGACATTTACTTGATGAATCGAATAAACAAACTATTCAAATTCTACTTTACCGCACCTTTTTGTAGGTTTGTAGATGCAATTGGTAATAGGAATAGCTTAGTACCCCTCGTTTTTAAGAATCATGACATCTAAACATAAATTACTTTATTTCTTTAAAAAAACACGAGGTTTATAAAGACACCATTTATTTAATGAATCCTATAACCAAAGTATATGCATTCTACTATATCGCTCCTTTTAATAGGTTTGTGCATGCAATCGAAAAGAGGAATAGATTAGTACCCCTAATTTTTGAAAATCACAACATCTAAAAAAAACTTACTTTATTTCATAAAAAACACGAGTTTTAAAAAAAATGCCAATCATTTAATGAATATAACCAAAAAAGGATGCACATTATACGTTAACGCATATCTTTCTACTTTGCATGTGCAATCCGTAAGAGGAATAGCTTAGTAGCCCCCGTTTTTAAAATTCAGGACATCTAAAAAAAACATTTTGCTTCTTAAATAACACAAGTTTTTAGAAGGCGACATTTACATGATGAATCAAATAAGGAAACTATTCAAATTCTACTTTACCGCACCTTTTTCTAGGTTTGTGGATGCTATTGGTAATAGGGAAAGCTTAGTAACCCCTCATTTTTAAGAATCACTACATCTAGAAATAAATTACTTTATTTCTTTAAAAAAACATGAGTTATTGAAAAACACCATTTATTTAATGAATCCTATCAACAAAGTATACTCATTCTACTATATCGTTCCCTTTAATAGGTTTGTGCATGCAATCGACAAGAAGAATAGCTTAGTACCCCTCGTTTGTGAAAATCACAACATCTAAAAAAACTTACTTTGTTTCATAAAAAATTTGAGTTAAAAAAAAACCAATCATTTAATGAATATAACCAAAAAAGGATGTAGATTCTACGTTATCACACATTTTTCTATGTTGCACGTGCAATCGATAAGAGGAATAGCTTAGTACCCCTTGTTTATAAAATTCACGACATCTAAAAAAAAAATTGCTTCTTAAATAACATGACTTTTACTTGATGAATCGAATAAAGGAAACATTTACTTGTCGAATGGAATAAACAAACTATTCAAAGTCTAGTTTACTGCACGTTTTTCTAGGTTTGTGTATGCAATTGGTAATAGGAATAGCATAGTACCCCTCGTTTTTAAGAATCATGACATCTAAACATAAATTACGTTATTTCTTTTAAAAACATGAGTTTTTGAAAGACCCCATTTATTTAATGAATCATATCAACAAAGTAAACGCATTCTACTATATGTTCCCTTTAATACGTTTCTACATGCAATCAATAAAAGGAATAGCTTAGTACCCCTCGTTTGTGAAAATCACAACATCTAAAAAGACTTACCTTCTTTCATAAAAAATGTGAATTAAAAAAAAAAGCCAATCATTTAATGAATATAACCAAAAAAGGTTCTGCATTCTACATTATACCACTTTTTTCAATGTTGCACGTGCAATTGGTAAGAGGAATAGCTTTGTAACCCTTTCTTTTAAAGTTGACGACATCTAAAAAAGACAAATTGCTTCTTAAATAACACGAGTTTTTAAAAGGTGCCATTTACTTGATGAATCAAATAAACAAACTATTTAAATTCTAGTTTACCGCACCTTTTTCTAGGTTTGTGTATGCAATTGGTAATAGGAATAGCTTAGTACCCCTCGTTTTTAAGGATCACGACATCTAAATATAAATTATTTTATTTCTTTAAAAAACACGAGTTTTTGAAAGGCACCATTTATTTAATGAATCCTATCAACAAAATATATGTAGTCTACTACATCCCTCCATTTAATAGGTTTGTGCATGTAATCGGCAAGAGGAATAGATTAGTACGCCTTGTTTGTGAAAATCACAACATCTAAAAAACCCGAGCTTTAAAAAAACGCTAATCATTTAATGAATATAACCGAAAAAGGATGCACATTCTATGTTAACGCACATTTTTCTATGTTGTATGTGCAATCGGTAAGATGAATAGCTAGCTTAGTACCCCTTGTTTTTAAGGTTCAAGACATCCAAAAAAAATCAATTTACTTGATGAATCGAATAAACAAACTATTCAAATTCTACTTTAACGCACATTTTTGTAGGTTTGTGGATGCAATTGGTAATAGGAATAGCTTAGCACTCCTCGTTTTTAAGAATCACGACATCTAAAAATAAATTTCTTTATTTCTTTCAAAAAACATGAGTTTTTGACAAACACCATTTATTTAATTAAACCTATAAACAAAGTATATGCATTATTCAATATCGCTCCCTTTAATTTGTTTGTGCATGCAATCGGCAAGCGGGATAGCTTAGTACCCCTCGTTTGTGAAAATAAAAACATCTAAAAAAACTTACTTTGTTCCAAAAAAACCATGAGTTTTTGAAAAAAAGGCAATCATTTAATGAATATAACCAAAAAAGAATGCGCAATTTACGTTATCACACATTTTTCTATGTTGCATGTGCAATCGGTAAGAGGAATAGCTTAGTAGCCCTTGTTTTTAAAATTCATGGCATCTAAAAAAACAATTTACTTCTTAAATAACATGAGTTTTTAAAAGGTGACATTTACTTGATGAATCAAATAAACAAAATATTCAAATTCTACTTTACCTCACCTTCTTCTAGGTTTTGTTAGGGTTAACCTTGACTTGAGATTGAGTCAAAGGTTGTTAGGTCTAGCACATGGTTTGGTCACATGGTTTGTTGTAGCCCATGGTATTGTCCCATGGTCTTGCATGTGATTAAGAATTTATAAGGCTTGAGGAGGCTCCATTGTATAAAGGCCTGGAGGTGAGCGGTGGCTAGCTCATTTGGCCCGGATGGCTGGTTTTGGCCATGTAATGAAGATCTTCATTGGTGCTGGTTTTCTCCGCATTGGGTTTCCAGGGTATATTGTGTGTCTATCTTGAATGTTGCTTGAAATGTTTATTTTCTCGCATATTGTTATTTAATGATGCTCGTTGTAACCTAACAACTCGTATCAGAGACATGGTTTGGCTTAGTTATGCTCGTTGGTGTTTCTATGTTGAATCAAATTGTAGGGTGCATGTTCGGTGGTACCCGACACCCTAGCAGTAATTTTTTGGTTCATGTGAAACTTAGCCGTAGGCAAGTTTGGATTTCTCTAGATGCTAAAAGAACAAGGTATCCCTCTTATGCGCAAATAAGGGATGTTGAATCAAGTGTGGAATTAACCACTAGGTAGGTACGAGGGTGGCAGGTGTACTCGTAGCCAAGATTGATGTGGATCGGAGAGGTTGAATCTTCGATTGCGGGAGAAATGTGAGATGGTTTAATCTCAGTTTTGGGGCCAAGATTGACGAGCCATGTATGTAAAGAGAATTCCTAGAGAACTGGGAGTTACAGCGGCCGATGACCCATGTAATCCGGTAGATGGATTTTTTTTTATATAGACATCGATGACAGAGTTTGGATGTAGGTACAAAGGGAGCATGGCAGTAGATGAGCAATAAAGCAAGACGATGAAGTAATGGATGGTGATGGTATAGTCACCATGAAGAGACATGAAAAAAATAAAATTTGTAATGGAGCATTTTGCATGTAAATGGGCATATGGTTGTAAGACCTCGTAAGGCATGCATACCCCTAGTAACTTACCGGTAAAGTCACGAGATAGACCTAGGTGATATGGGGTGTATGTGATATTCCTCGATAAAACTTTGAGGGGAGTTGGTGATTACTCCAAGTCAAGTTTAAAGGGGGGATTATTAGGGTTAACATTGACTCGGGATTAAGTCAAAGGTGGTTTAGGTCTTGCACATGGTTTGGGTACATGGTTTGTTGTAGCCCATGGTATTGTCCCCTGGTATTGCATGTGATTAAGCCTTTATAAGGCTTGAGGAGACTCCATTGTAAAGTGGCCTGGAGGTGAGCGGTGGCTACCTCATTTGGCTCGGATGGCCAGTTTTGGCCATGTAATGAAGATCTTCATTGGTGCTTGTTTTCCCCACATGGTGTTTCCAGGGTATATTGTGTGTCTATATGTGGTTGCTTGCGATAATGTTTTTTTCTTTCTCATTATTATGTTAATGTTGCTCGTTTTAACCTAACAACTGGTATCAGAGCCATGGTTTGGCTTGGTTATGCTCGTTGGTGTTTCTATGTTGAATCAAATTGTGGGGTGCATGTTCGGTGGTACTCGACACCTAGCAGTAATTTTTGGTCCACGTGAAACTTAGCTGTAGGCAAGTTTGGATTTCTTTGGATGCTAAAAGCACAAGGTATCCCTCTTATGCGCAAAGAAGGGATGTTGGATCAAGTGTGGAATGAACCACTAGGTAGGTACGAGGGTGGCAGGTGTACTCGTAGCCTAGCTTGATGTGGATCTAAGAGGTTGAGTCTTCGATTGCGGGAGAAATGTGAGATGGTTTAATCTCAGTTTTGGGACCAAGATTGATGAGCCATGTATGTGAAGAGAATTCCTAGAGAACTGGTGGTTACAACAGCCGATGACCCATGTAATCCGGTAGATGGATTTTTCTTTATATGGACATCAATGACAGAGTTTGGATGTAGGTACAAAGGGAGCATGGCAAAATACGAGAAAGGAAGCGAGCATGGAAAGCGAGAGGATGAAGAAACGGATGGTGATGGTGTAGTCACCATGAAGGCACATGAAAAAAATGTAATGGAGCAGTTTGCATGTAAATGGGCATATGGCTATAAGACTTGGTAAGGCATGCATACCCCTCGTAACTCACCAGTAAAGTCGGGAGATAGTCCTAGGTGATAGGGGGGTGTATGTAAGATTCCTCGGTAAATACTTGAGGGGAGTTGGTGATTACTCCAAGTCAAGTTTAAAGGGGGGATTGTTAGGGTTAACCTTGACTTGAGATCGAGTCAAAGGTGGTTAGGTCTAGCACATGGTTTGGGCACATGGTTTGTTGTAGCCCATGGTATTGTCCCATGGTATTGCATGTGTTAACCTTGACACGGGATTGAGTCAAAGGTGGTTAGGTCTAGCACATGGTTTGGGCACATGGTTTGGGCACATGGTTTGTTGTAACCCATGGTATTGTCCCATGGTATTGCATGTGATTAAGCCTTTATAAGGCTTGAGGAGGCTCCATTGTAATTGTATTGGAAGAGAGGCCTAGAAGTGAGTGATGACTAGCTCACTTGGCCCGGATGGTCGATTTTGGCCATCTAATGAAGATCTTCATTGATGCTAGTTTTCCCCGCATGGGATTTCCAGGGTATATTGTGTGTCTATATGTGGTTGCTTGTGATAATGTTTATTTATCACTCATTATTATGTTAATTTTGCTGGTTATATCTCTAACAACTGGTATCAGAGCCATGGTTTGGCTTGGTTATGCTCGTTGGTGTTTCTATGTTGAATCAAATTGTGGGGTGCATGTTTGGTGGTACCCCACACCCTAGCAGTAATTTTTTGGTCCATGTGAAACTTAGCCATAGGCAAGTTCGGATTTCTCTGGATTCTAAAAGCACAAGGTATCCCTCTTATGCGCAAAGAAGGGATGTTGCATCAAGTGTGGAATGAACCACTAGGTAGGTACGAAGGTGGCAGGTGTACTCGTAGCCTAGCTTGATGTGGATCGGAGAGGTTGAGTCTTCGATTGCGGGAGAAATGTGAGATGGTTTAATCTCGGTTTTTGGACCAAGATTGATGAGCCATGTATGTGAAGAGAATTCCTAGAGAACTGGCGGTTACAGCGGCCGATGACCCATGTAATCCAGTAGATGGATTTTTCTTTATATGGACATCAATGACAGAGCTTGGATGTAGGTACAAAGGGAGCATGGCAAAACATGAGCAAGGAAGCGAGCATGGAAAGCGAGAGGATGAAGCAACCGATGGTGATGGTGTAGTCACTATGAAGGAACATGAAAAAAAAATGTAATGGAGTGGTTTGCATGTAAATGGGCATATGGTTGTAAGACCTGGTAAGGCATGCATACCCTTGGTAACTCACCGGTAAAGTCGTGAGATAGACCTAGGTGATAGGGGGGTGTATGTAAGATTCCTCAATAAATATTTGAGGGGAGTTTGTGATTACTCCAAGTCAAGTTTAAAGGGGGGATTGTTAGGGTTAACCTTGACTTGAGATTGAGTCAAAGGTTGTTAGGTCTAGCACATGGTTTGGGCACATGGTTTGTTGTAGCCCATGGTATTGTCCCATGGTATTGCATGTGATTAAGCCTTTATAAGGCTTGAGGAGGATCCATTGTATAAAGGCCTGGAGGTGAGCGGTGGCTAGCTCATTTGGCCCAGATGGCCGGTTTTGGCCATGTAATGAAGATCTTCATTGGTGCTGGTTTTCTCCGCATGGGGTTTCCAGGGTATATTGTGTGTCTATCTTGAATGTTGCTTGCAATGTTTATTTTCTCGCATATTGTTATTTAATGATGCTCGTTTTAACCTAACAGGTTTTTTGATGCAATTGGTAATAGGAGTAGATTAGTACCCTCATTTTTAAGAATCATGGCATCTAAAAGACACCATTTAAAAGACACGAGTTTTTAAAAGACACCATTTATTTAATGAATTCTATCAACAAAGTATGCACATTCTACTATATCACTCCATTTAATAGGTTTGTGCATCAAATCGGCAAGAGGAATAGCTTAGTACCCCTCGTTTGTGAAAATCAAAACATCTAAAAAAAAATTACTTTGTTTCATAAAAAATGCAAGTTTAAAAAAAACACCAATCATTGAATGAATATAACCAAAAAAGGATGCACGTTCTAGGTTAATGCACATTTTTCTACATTGGACGTCCAATTGATAAGAGGAATAACTTACTATCCCTTGTTTTTAAAATTCGCGACATCTAATAAAATCAATTTGGTTCTTAAATAACATGAGTTTTTAAAAGGCGGCATTTACTTCATGAATGGAATAAACAAACTATTCAAATTCTAGTTTACTGCACCTTTTTCTACCTTTGGGTATGCAATTGGTAATAGAAATAGCTTAGTACCCTTCGTTTTTAAGAGTCACGACATCTAAACATAAATTACTTTATTTATTTAAAAGACATGACTTTTTGAAAGACACCATTTATTTAATCAGTCCTATAAACAAAGTATAAGCATTCTACTATATCGCTCCCTTTAAAAGGTTTGTGCAAGCTATTGGCATGAGGAATAGCTTAGTACCCCTCGTTCGGGAAAATAACAACATCTAAAAAAACTTACTTTGTTTCATAATAAACATGAGTTTTTAAAAAACACCAATCACTTAATTAATATAACCAAAAAAGGATGTGCATTCTACGTTATCATAGATTTTTCTATGTTGCACGTGCAATCGGTAAGAGCAATAGCTTAGTACCCCTTGTTTTTGAAATTCACGACATCTAAAAAAAAAAATTGTTTCTTAAATAACATGAGTTTTTAAAAGGCAACATTTACTTAATGAATCGAAGAAACAAACTATTCAAATTCTAATTTACCACGCCTTTTTCTAGGTTTGTGTATGCAATTGGTAATAGAAATAGCTTAGTACCCCTCGTTTTTATGAATCACGACATCTAAACATAAATTACTTTATTGCTTTAAAAAACATGAGTTTTTGAAAGGCACCATTTATTTAATGAATCCTATCAACAAAGTATACGCATTATACTATATTGCTCCCTTTAATAGGTTTGTGCATGCAATTGGAAAGAGGAATAGCTCAGTACCCCTCATTTTTTTAAAGTAAAAACATCTAAAAAAACTTACATTGTTTCAAAAAAAATGTGACTTTTAAAAAAATTGCTAATCATTTAATGAATATAACCAAAAAAAGATGCGCATTCTAAGTTATCCCACATTTTTCTATGTTGCACATGGAATGAGTAAGAGGAACACCTTAGTACCCCTTCTTTTTAAAATTCAGGACATCTAAAAGAAACAATTTACTTCTTAAATAACAAGATTTTCTAAATGGCGACATTTACTTGATGAATCAAATAAATGAACTATTAAAATTCCACTTTACCGCAACTTTTTTTAGGTTTGTGGATGCAATTGGTAATAGGAATAGCTTAGTACCCCCCGTTTTTAAGAATCACGACATCTAAACATAAATTACTTTATTTCTTTAAAAAAACATGAGGTTTTGAAAGACACCATTCATTTAATGAATCCTATCAACAAAGTATATGCATTCTACTATATTGCTCCATTTAATAGGTTTGTTCGTGCAATCAGAAATAGGAATAGCTTAGTACCCCTAGTTTGTGAAAATCACAACATCTAAAAAAAACTTACTTTATTTCATAAAAAACATGAGTTTAAAATAAAATGCCAATCATTTAATGAGTATAACTAAAAGAGGATGTGCATTGTACATTAACGCACTTTTTTCTACTTTGCATGTGCAATCGGTAAGAGGATTATCTTGGTACCCCTTGTTTTTAAAATTCATGACATCTAAAAAAAAATATGCTTCTTGAATAACATGAGTTTTTAAAAGGTGGCATTTACTTTATGAATCGAATAAGCAAACTATTCAAATTCTACTTTACCACATCTTTTTGTAGGTTTGTGGATGCAATTGGTAATAGGAAAATCTTAGTACCCCTCGTTTTCTAAGAATCACGACATCTAAAAATAAATTACTTTATTTCTTTAAAAAAACATGATTTTTTGAAAAAGACCATTTATTTAATGAATCCTATCAACAAAGTATATGCATTCTATTATATCGCTCCCTTTAATAGGTTTGTGCATGCAATCGTCAAGAGGAATAGCTTAGTACCCCTCATTTGTGAAAATCACAACATCTAAAAAAACTTACTTTGTTTCATAAAAAATATGAGCTTTAAAAAAAACCCCAATCATTTCTTGAGTATAACCAAAAAATGATGCGCCTTCTACATTTTCACACATTTTTCTATGTTGCACGTTCAATTGGTAAGGGGAATAGCTTAGTACCCCTTGTTTTTAAAATTCATGACATCTAAACAAAATCAATTTGCTTCTTAAATAACATGAGTTTTTAAAAGACGACATTTACTTGATGAATCGAATAAACACACTATTCAAATTCTAGTTTACCGCACTTTTTTTCTACGTTTGTGCATGCAATTGGTAATAGGAATAGCTTAGTACCCCTCATTTTTAAGAATCATGAAATCTAAACATAAAATACTTTATTTCTTTAAAAGGAACAAGTTTTTGAGAGACACCATTTATGTAATGAATCCTATCAACAAAGTATACACATTCTACTATATCTCTCTTTTTAATAGGTTTGTGCATGCAATCCGCAAGAGGAATATCTTAGTACCCCTCATTTGTGAAAATCACATCATCTCAAAAAAACTTAGTTTATTTCATAAAAAAAGTGAGTTTAAAAAAAATGCCAATCATTTATTGAATATAACAAAAAAAGGAGATGCATTCTATGTTATCTCATATTTTTCTATGTTCCACGTGCAATCGTTAAGAGGAATAGCTTAGTATCCCTTTTTTCTAAAATTCACGACATCTAAAAAAATTGCTTCTTAAATAACACGATTTTCTGAAAGGAAGCATTTACTCGATGAATCGAATAAACAAACTATTCAAATTCTAGTGTACCACACCTTTTTCTAGGTTTGTGAATGCAATTGGTAATAGGAATAGCTTAGTACCCCTCATTTTTAAGAATCACGACATATAAACATAAATTGGTTTATTTCATAAGAGGAATAGCTTTATTTCATTAGAGGAATAGCTTTTTTGAAAAACACCATTTGGATACGCATTCTACGTTAACACACATTTTTCTACATTGCACATGTAATCAGCAAGAGGAATACCTTATTACCCATTTCTTTTAAAATGCACGACATCTAAAAAAAAAAAATTTGCTTCTTAAATAACATGAATTTTTAAAAGGAGACATTTACGTGATGAATGAAATAAGCAAGCTATTCAAATTCTACTTTACTACACCTTTTTCTAGGTTTGTGGATGTAATTGGTAATAGGAATAGCTTAGTACCCCTCGTTTTTACGAATCACGACATCTAAAAATATATTACTTTATTTCTTTAAAAAACATGAGTTTTTGAAAAACACCATTTATTTAATGAATCCTGTCAACAAAGTATACGCATTCTACTATATCGCTCCCTTTAATATGTTTGTGCATGCAATCGGCAAGAGGAATAGCTTAGTAGCCCTCGTTTGTGAAAATCACAGCATCTAAAAAAACTTACTTTGTTTCATAAAAAATGTGAGTTTCTAAAAAAACACCAGTAATTTAATGAATATAACCAAAAAAGGATGCGCATTCTACGTTAATGCACATTTTTCTATGTTGCACATGGAATTGGTAAGAGAAATAGCTTAGTACCCATTGATATTAAAATTCACGACATCTAAAAAAACAATTTGCTTCTTAAATAACACGAGTTTTTATAAGGAAGCATTTACTTGATTAATTGAATAAACAAACTATTCAAATTCTACTTTACCACACCTTTTTGTAGGTTTGGTGATGCAATAAATAATAGGAATAGCTTAGTACCCGTCGTAAAATTCACGACATCTAAACATAAATTCCTTTATTTCTTTAAAAAAACACGAGGTTTTGAAAAACACCATTTTTTTAATGAATCCTATCAACAAAGTATATGCATTGTACTATATTCCTCCATTTAATAGGTTTGTGCATGCAATCGAAAAGAGGAATAGTTTAGTACCCCTCGTTTTTTTAAATCACAACATCTAAAAAAAACTTACTTTATTTCAAAAAAAACACGAGTTTAAAAAAAAAGTGAATCATTTAATGAATATAACCAGAAAAGGATGCGCATTGTATGTTAACGCACATGTTTCTACTTTGCACGTGCAATTGTTAAGATGAATATCTTAATACCCCTTGTTTGTAAAATTCACGCATCTAAAAATAATAATTTGCTTCATAAATAACACGAGATTTTAAAAGGTGGCATTTACTTGATGAATCGAATAAGAAAATGTTTCAAATTTATTTTACCACACCTCTTTGTAGGTTTGTGGATGCAATTGGTAATAGGAAAATGTTAGTACCCCTTGTTTTTAAGAATCACGACATCTAGCAATAAATTACTTTATTTCTCTAAGAAAACATGAGTTTTTGAAAAACACCATTTATTTAATGAATCCTATCAACAAAGTAGACGCATTCTACTACATCACTCCCTTTAATAGGTTCCTGCATGCAATCGGTAAGAGGAAGAGCTTAGTACCCCTCGTTTGTGAAAATCACGACATCTAAAAAAACTTACTTTGTTTCATAAAAAAAAGTGAGTTTAAAAAAATGCTAATCATTTAATGAATATAACCAAAAAAGGATGCGCATTGTACGGTATCCCACATTTTTCTATGTTGCATGTGTAATCAGTAAGAGGAATACCTTAGTACCCCTTGTTTTTAAAATTCACGGCATCTAAATGGCGGGATTTACTTGATAAATCGAATAAACAGTCTATTCAAATTTTACTTTACTACACTTTTTTGTATGTTTGTGGATGTAATTGGTAATAGGAATATCTTAGTACCCCTCATTTTTAAGAATCACGACATCTAAACATAAATCACTTTATTTCTTTAAAAAACATGAGGTTTTGAAAGACACGATTTATTTGATGAATCCTATCAACAAAATATATGCATTCTACTATATCGCTCCATTTAATAGGTTTGTGCACGCAATCGGAAAGAGGAATAACTTAGTACCCCTCGTTTGTGAAAATCACAACATCTAAAGAAACCATACTTTATTTCATAAAAAACACGAGTCTTAAAAAAATGCCAATCATTTAATGAAAATAAGAATAAAAGGATGTGCATTGTATGTTAACGCACATTTTTCTACTTTGCACGTGCAATCGGTGAGAGGAATATCTTAGTACCCCTTGTTTTTAAAATTCACGACATCTAAAAAAACAATTTTCATCTTAAACAACAGGAGTTTTAAATGGCGGCATTTGCTTGATTAATGGAATAAGCAAACTACTCAAATTCTACTTTACCACACCTTTTTGTAGGTTTCTGGATGCAATTGGTAATAGGAAAAGCTTAGTACCCCTCGTTTTTAAGAATCACAACATCTAAAACTAAATAACTTTATTTCTTTAAAACAACACGAGTTTTTGAAAAACACCATTTATTTAATGAATCCTATCAACAAAGTATACGCCTTCTACTATATCGCTCTCTTTAATAGGTTTGTGAATGCAATCAGCAAGAGGAATAACTTAGTACCCCTCGTGTGTGAAAATCACAACATCTATAAAAACTTACTTTGTTTCATCAAAAACGTGAGTTTTAAAGAAAACACCAATCATTTAATGAATATAACCAAAAAGGGATTCGCATTCTACGTTATCCCACATTTGTTTAGGTTTCACCTACAATCAGTGAGAGGAATAGGTTAGTACCCCTTGTTTTTAAAATTCGCGACATCTAAAAAAAACAAATTGCTTCCTAAATAACACGAGCTTTTAAAAGGCGACATTTACTTGATGAATCGAATAAGAAACTTATTCAAATTCTACTTTACTGCACCTTTTTGTAGGTTTGTATGTGCAATTAGTAATAGGAATAACTTAGTAGCACTCATTTTTAAGAATCACGACATCTAAACATAAATTACTTTATTTATTTTAAAAACATGAGTTTTTGAAAGACACCATTTATTCAATGAATCCTATCAACAAAGTATACGCATTCTACTACATCTCTCCCTTTAATAGGTTTGTGCATGCAATCCGCAAGAGGAATATCTTAGTACCCCTTGTTTGTGATAATGACAGCATCTAAAACAAACTTACTTTATTTCATAAAAAACATGAGTTAAAAAAAAAACGCCAATCATTTAATGAATATAACCAAAAAAGGATGCAGATTCTACGTTAAGACACATTTTTTTTATGTTGCACATGCAATCAGTAAGAGGAATAGCTTAGTACTCCTTGTTTTTAAAATTAAAGACATCCAAAAAAATCAATTTGCTTCTTAAATAATAAGAGCTTTTAAAACACGACATTTACTTGATGAATCGAATAAGAAAACTATTCAAATTCTTATTTAACGCAACCTTTTATATGTTTGTGGATACAATTGGTAATAGGAATAGCCTAACACCCCTTGTTTTTAATAATCACGACATCTAAAAATAAATTTCTTCATTTATATAAAAAAACAAGAGTTTTTGAAAAACACCATTTATTTAATAAATCCTATCAAAAGAGTATACGGATTATACTATATCTCTCCCTTTAATTTTTTTCTACATGCAATTGGCAAGAGTGATAGCTTAGTACCCCTTGTTTGTGAAAATCAGAACATCTAAAAATCCTTACATTGTTTCATAAAAACTGTGAATTTTTAAAAAATGCCAATCATTTAATGAATATAACCAAAACATGATGTGCATTCTACATTATCACACATTTTTCTATGTTGCACGTGCAATCGGTAAGAGGAATAGCTTAGTGCCCTTTGTTTTTAAAATTGACGATGTCTAAACAAAACCAATTTGATTCTTAAATAACACGAGTTTTTAAAACACGGCATTTACTTGATGAATCGAATAAACAAACTATTCAAATACTGCTTTACCACACCTTTTTCTAGGTTTTTGGATGCAATTGGTAATAGGAATAGCTTAGTACCCTCATTTTTAAGAATCACGAAATCTAAAGATATATTACTTTATTTCGTTAAAAAAAGACAAGGTTTAGAAAGAAACCATTTATTTAATGAATACTATCAAAAAATTATCCGCATAGTACTATATCGCTCCCTTTAATAGGTTTGTGCATGCAATCGATAAGATGAATAGGTTAGTACCTCTCATTTGTGAAATTCACAAAATCTAAAAAAAATTACTTTATTTCATAAAAAACGCTAGTTTGAAAAAAACACCAATCATTTAATGAAGATAAGCAAAAAAGGATGCACATTCTAGGTTAACATGAGGTTTTGAAAGACACCATTTATTTAGTCAATCCTGTCAACAAAGTATACGCATTCTACTATATCACTCATTTTCATAGGGTTGTGCATGCAATCGGCAAGAGGAATAGCTTAGTACCCCTCGTTTGTGAAAATCATAACATCTAAAAAAACTTATTTTGTTTCTTAAAAATTTGAGCTTTTAAAAAAACTCTAATCATTTAATGAATATAACCAAAAAAGCATGCGCATTCTATAATATCACAGATTTTTCTATGTTGCACGTGAAATCAGTAAGAGGAATAGATTAGTGCTGCTTGTTTTTAAAATTCACAACATCTAAAAAAACAAATTGATTCTTAAATAAAACGAGTTTTTAAAAGGTGACATTTACTTGATGAATCGAATAAAAAAACTATTTAAATTCTAATTTAGCGCACCTTTTTCTAGGTTTGTGTATGGAATTTGTAATAGGAATAGCTTAATACCCCTCATTTTTAAGAATCATGAGATCTAAACATAAATTACTTTATTTCTTTAAAAAACACAAGTTTTTGAAAGGTGTCGTTTATTTAATGAATCCTATCAGCAAAGTATACGTATTCTACTACATCGCTCCCTTTCCTAGGTTTGTGCATGCAATCCACAAGAGGAATATCTTAGTACCCCTTAGTTGTGAAAATCACAACATCTAAAAAAACATATTTTATTTCATAAAAAATGTGAGTTTTAAACAAAATGCCAGTAATATAATGAATATAACCAAAAAAGGACATGCATTCGACATTATCTCATATTTTCGATGTTCCACGTGCAATCGTTAAGAGGAATACCTTAGTACCCCTTCTATTTAAAATTCACGACATCTAAAAAAATTGCTTCTTAAATAACACGATTTTCTAAAAGGCAGCATTTACTTCATCAATCAAATAAACAAACTATTCAAATTCTAGTTGACCGCACTTTTTTCTAGGTTTGTGTATGCAATTGGTAATAGGAATAGCTTAGTACCCCTCATTCTTATGAATCATGACATATAAACATAAATTACTTTATTTCATAAGAGGAATAGCTTTATTTCATAAGAGGAATAACTTTTTTGAAAAACACCATTTGGATACGCATTCTATGTTAACGCACATTTTTCTACGTTGCACATGTAATCCGTAAGAGGAATACCTTAGTACCCGTTGTTTTTAAAATGCACAACATCTAAAAAAAATCAATTTGCTTCTTAAATAACATGACTTTTTAAATGGCGACATTTACATGATGAATCGAACAAGCAAGCTATTCAAATTCTACTTTACCGCACCTTTTTCTAGATTGTGGATGGAAATGGTAATAGGAATAGCTTAGTACCCCTCGTTTTTACAAATCACGACATCGAAAAATAAATCACTTTATTTTTTTTAAAAACATGAGTTTTTGAAAAACACCATTTATTTAATGAATCCTATCAATAAAGTATACGTATTCTAGTATATTGCTCCCTTTAATACATTTGTGCATGCAATCAGCAAGAGGAATAGCTTAGTACCCCTTGTTTGTGAAAATCATAACATCTAAAAAAACTTACTTTGTTTCATAAAAAAACGTGAGTTTTTGAAAAAACGCCAGTAATTTAATGAATATAACCAAAAAATGATTCGCATTCTATGTTAATGCACATTTTTATATGTTGCATGTGCAATCGGTAAGAGAAATAGCTTAGTACCCCTTGTTTTTAAAATTCACGACATCTAAAAAAATAATTTTCTTCTTAAATAACATGAGTTTTTATAAGGCAACATTTACTTGATTAATCGGATAAACAAACTATTCAAATTCTACTTTACTGTAGCTTTTTGTAGGTTTGGGGATGCAATTAATAATAGGAATAGCTTAGTACCCCTCATTTTCAGGAATCACGACATCTAATCATAAATTACTTTATTTCTTTAAAAAAACATGAAGTTTTTAAAACCACCATTTATTTAATGAATCCTATCAACAAACTATATGCATTCTACTATATCACTCCATTTAATCGGTTTGTGCATGCAATCGAAAAGAGGAATAGCTTAGTAACTCTCGTTTTTTAAAATCACAACATCTTAAAAAAACTTACTTTATTCCATAAAAAACATGAGTTTAAAAAAAAAATCAATCATTTAATGAATATAACCAAAAAAGGATGCACATTGTACGTTAACGCACTTTTTTCTACTTTTCACGTGCAATTGGTAAGAGGAATATCTGAAATTTACGACACCTAAAAAAAACAATTTGCTTCTTAAATAACAAGAGATTTTAAAAAGCGGCATTTACTTGATGAATTGAATAAGAAAACTTTTCAAATTTACTTTACCGCACCTTTTTGTAGGTTTGTGGATGCAATTTGTAATAGGAAAAGCTTAGTACCGCTCGTTTTTAAGAATCACGACATCTAAAAATAAATTACTTTATTTCTTTAAAAAAACATGATTTTTTGAAAAAACCCATTTATTTAATGAATCCTATCAACAAAGTATACGCATTCTATTATATCGCTCCCTTTAATAGGTTAGTGCATGCAATCGTCAAGAGGAATAGCTTAGTACCCCTCATTTGTGAAAATCACAACATCTAAAAAAACTTACTTTGTTTCATAAAAAAAGTGAGTTTTAAAAAAAATGTCAATCATTTGATGAATATAACCAAAAAGGTCTGTGCATTGTACGTTATCCTACATTTTTCTATGTTGCACATGTAAGTGGTAAGAGGAATACCTTAGTACCCCTTGTTTTTAAAATTCACGGCATCTAAAAGGCGGGATTTACTCGATGAATCAAATAAACAGACTATTCAAATTTTAGTTTATTGGACCTTTTTTTATGTTTGTGGATGCAATTGGTAATAGGAATATCTTAGTACCCCTCGTTTTTAAGAATCACGACATCTAAACATAAATTACTTTATTTCTTTAAAAAGACACGAGGTTTTGAAAGACACAATTTATTTAATGATACCTATCAACAAAATTTATGCATTCTACTATATCGCTCCATTTAATAGGTTTGTGCATGCAATCAGAAAGAGGAATAGCTTAGTACCCCTCATTTGTGAAAATAACAACATCTAAAAAAAACATACGTTATTTCATAAAAACATGAGTTTTAAAAAACCGCCAATCATTTAATGAAAATAAGCAGAAAAAGATGCGCATTGTATGTTAACGCACATTTTTCTAATTTGCATGTGCAATCGGTAAGAGGAATTTCTTAGTACCCCTTGTTTTTAAAATTAACGACATTTAAAAAAAAATCTTCTTTAATAACACGAGTTTTAAATGGTGGCATTACTTGATTAATGGAATAAGAAAACTTTTCAAATTCTACTTTACCACACCTTTTTGTAGGTTTTTGGATGCAATTGGTAATAGGAAAAGCTTAGTACCCCTCATTTTTAAGAATCACGACATCTAAAAATAAATTACTTTATTTCTTAAAAAAAACACGAGTTTTTGAAAAACACCATTTATGTAATGAATCCTATCAACAAAGTATACGCCTTCTACTATATCGCTCCCTTTAATAGGTTTGTGCATGCAATTGGCAAGAGGAATAACTTAGTACCCCTCGTGTGTGGAAATCACAACATCTATAAAAACTTACTTTGTTTCATAAAAAACATGAGTTTTAAAGAAAAATCCAATCATTTTATGAATATAACAAAAAAAGGATTTGCATTCTACATTATCCCACATTTTTCTATGTTGCACATGCAATTAGTAAGAGGAATAGCTTAATACTCCTTCTCTTTAAAATTCGCGACATCTAAAAAAACAAATTGCTTCTTAAATAACACGGGTTTTTAAAAGGAGACATTTACTTGATGAATCGAATAAGAAAACTATTCAAATTCTTCTTTACCACACCTTTTTGTAGGTTTGTGTATGCAATTGGTAATAGGAATACCTTAGTACCTTTCATTTTTAAGAATCAGGACATCTAAACATAAATTACTTTATTTCTTTAAAAAACACAAGTTTTTGAAAGACACTATTAGGTCATGTTTTTGTTTTCCATCTTTTAATACTTTTATTTGTGTTTTGAAGCTTGGTTTTACTTTTTATTTCTAGAAAATTTTGTTTATTGGCATAGTTTGAATTTTTTCCCTTTAGCCTTTATGTTATTTGATTTCTTAGTTTATTTTTACAAGTTTTGGTTTGATTTCATAATGAAAGGGCTAATATAAGGCTTATATGGATTGAAAAGGTCTAAAAAAATAGCATTAAAGATTGGATGAGACTCCTAAACCAAGTTTAAATCCATTCATTAGCTTAAGTTGTGCAGATCATTAACTTGAATTTTCTTGTAGCGAAAGCCAAAAAACAATGCACACAGGCGCTACAAGAAAGTCATGCAAATTTAAAAATCATCTTTCAATGTTGCAAATATTTAGTTCTCTAAAGTACTGATACTATGGTACCACAGTGGTTTAGAGCATCGATTGGAGATTTAGTTCTTTAAAGCGTCAACACTGCGGCAGCACAATGGTATAAAGTTCCAACGAGGCAGGTGATAGAGCTTTCGATTACAGAGATTTAGTTCTCTAAAACGCTGACACTACGACAGCACAATGGTATAAATTTCTGGTGAGGTAGTCAATAGAGCTTCCGATTGCGGATATTTAGTTCTCTAAAGTGCCGATACTACGGCAGCACAATGGTTTAAAGTTTCGATCAGGTAGTTGATAGAGCTCCCGATCACCGACTACGAAGCTAGTTGTTTATGTCGTTGACATTGCACTAACATAGTCATTTAAAGCTCTGATGAAACAGTTGATACAACTTTCGATTGCTGATCATATTGCCGATCACGAGAAATATTAGTTGTTAGTAATGGGAAGTGTTGATTCATTCAGTCTTGAACCTCTGATCGCCAATGCCAAGAAAGATTAGTTGTTAGTGATGGGAGATGTCGATACCACAGGAACATTCAAATGTTCATCACTGTGACAAGTGTGAGTATCATCATGAAGGTGAATTGTAGCGGTTTCTTGCAAAAGTGAGGCAATAATGATAGCATACCATAATGAGACAAAGGCGTTTGAAATCACATTTTTTCATGAAATGTACGTAGAGCAGGTGGAGATCGTGGTTAATAATCAGTACTTGAATATCATAATTTTGAAACAGAGTAAATTTGAGGACTTTTGGAAGTGGTCGTCTAAAGTTGTCAAAACGGTCATAGAAGATTGGGGCATGCAGTTTGACACCTAACAAATAGGAGAACAAGATTCTAGCAGTTGGATTAATCGTTTTAAGAGGTAGGCTGCGAACTGATTTTCAAGGTTCATTAATTTGGGTTTTTTGCTAACAAGAAGATTAATGACTAAATTAAGGATAGATTATCAGAACTTGTTAAAGCCTAATTGATACTAAATGATGGATGGTCAGTCATGAAATTAAAATTATTGTCCAGCTTAAATGAGAAGAGGTCAATTTAGAGTTTCCCTATACAATATTGTCTGTTAGTTTAACAAAATTCGAAGATAATAAAGCTGTGTTTTATTGAGAGAAGTTATTTGACAATTTTTCAAAATGAAAAAGAGTGGAAAGACCAATAGGGAACAACCCTCAGACTTAACTTGGGTAAAAAAAATTCCATATTGTGCACAATTGTTTGCAGAAGCAGGATGGTTAGTGTTCTTTAAAAGCATTGAAGGTTATCATTCAGAGGTTTCTTACAAGTTTTCTCAATGTTTAGACAAGGATGTAATGTCTTTTGACACCTTGAATTTCAAACAAACCAGGGAGTTACTAGTAGAAGCAACAGGGATTCTGGATGAAGGAGAGTTATGCTTCAAAAAAGTACCCTTCACCTTTGATGCTCAAAGATATCTACTTCCTAGTGTAGTAGCAGACTGGGGAAAAGGTGCTCCCATTCAAAACTTTAAACCTGAGTGGATTGAGCCTATTAACATCTTGCAAATCTATGTCACCTGTGAGGGTAGATTTGCCTTTGTGTTCAAATATCATTTTAGATTCCTTCAATATCTCAGTTGTGAATCTAAAACGAATCTTCCTTACTACTTTTTGAAAATCTTACAAAAGATGTCATGTAAGGTGAGAGAACTCCACGACCATACAAAACAATTAGTTTTTCACTATGGGCTCATAAAAATCATCATAAGTACTATATTGCAAAAAAGAGAAAATACATCGGATCATTTCTTATTTTGGTCAGGTTTCAAGATTGAGCAGGAGGAACAATCTCAAAAAAGACAAATAGATAAAGGTCAAACTCTGATTAAGAATCTTAGAAAAAAGGTTATAGTCAAAGATGAAGAAACTGATAAACTAGGAGAAGTTTTGAATCACGAAAATGAAAATATTGAGTTTGGAAATCGAGTTAATGTTGAGGAAAGCAAAGTTCTACAGTCAGAGATGAAGGAATTTGAGCCAGTTGAAGAAGTTTTACCTACAGAACCAGATCAAGATGTAATGGAGGAGGTTAAGTAATAGAAGCAAAGCCCCATTATAGTACTTTCAGAAGAGGATAAAAAAATACTTGTCTGATGAGGCTAGAGTTCCAGTTACTATTGAATCTAAGGTTTTTGTTAAGTAAGAAATTCACACTCATTGTGATGAGGAAACAGTGCCCAGAAAGAAAATAATGAAGGTTGTTTAATTTGCCTCCGTAAGACATCAAGGAAAGGTTCTGAAGATGTTGGGAGAGGTTGGAGTAGTCTAGAGACCTAAGAAAAGGCTGAAGAACAAACTTAGGTTAAACGTGAAGAAGCTACTGAATCCCAAATTGGCTAAAGAAAAGTTTACAATAATAAAAGATTCATCATCTTAAGAGAAATTAGATGATAGTGAAAATGACAATAAAGAAATTATGAAAATTAAAAAACCAATAGTATCAAAAGATAAGTCTGTCTTCACTGATATTAAGATTTTTGATAATTTCTTGGAGATTCGAAATCAGATGATTCAAGAACAACGGCAAAATGAGGTAAAGAGCTCTTGTCTAGAGAAAACATATATAGTTGAAGAAGAAGTTCACTGCAATAATGAAACTGAAGAACATCCAGAGATTCTTGTTACCTCTACAGAGATTATGAAGGAGGATGAAGAAATCTATAAGAAATTGAAAATCTTATGGACACCAGAAGGGATGACAACAATCTCAGGAGACAAATGTATTGATTCTGAAAAGGAAAACCTACAAAGAACCATTAAGCAATACAAATATCAAGTTGAATATATCCGTGAAAAAAATGATGGATTAATTACTACAAACAGGAGACATAGAGAAGACTTGGAATAGGTTAACAGTCATTACCAGGAATTAATCGCAGTTTCTATGGAAGCTCTTAAAAGGAAAAGGCAAACAGAGAATCAATTCACATAGCTAAAGCAGACTATGCAGGTGCTGACTCAGTAGAACAAGGAGCTAACAAGGAGGGTTGCAGACTTGGAGGCAGATCATTTGAATGCTAGAAGGAAAGCACAGGCTTTAGAGGGGATTGCTTTACTAGCTGAAGCAGCTAAAGACTTGTAAATTTAGTTAAGAGAGTCAGTTACTAGTTAAGTTTGGAAAGTCATTTTATTTTTGTATAATGATAGTTTAGATTGAATTATTCGATAGATAGCCTAAAAGGAGTTAGGGTTCAGTTATTCAACTGATTTTGAAGGAATAGGATAAATGTAAGTCTAAATGAAGACAAATGGTTCGAATTTTTACTGGCAAGGGGAGGCTATCAGGCTTTGTTTATGAGCTAAGTAAAAGACTCTTATGTGTTTTTGATGACTAAAATATGAAATATATGCACTATATATCCTTTATATTATTGACTCATTTCATTTCTAATTTGTGTTAATTACTCAGTTGGTATATTCATTTCCTGTTTAATGTTTTTATGCTTGAAATGCTTGCTAACTGTGGGTGAAATTCAGTACTATATTTACTCTGTTGTATTATGGTTTATATGTTATGCATCTCATTCATTTAAATGCTCATGATTTAGTGTTTTCTTTGGTCATATGAATGTTTTCCCTCTTGTCTTCAAACTGTTCAACCAAAACCTTATAAGACCCTATTTTACTTTATTGTGATTTTTTGAGATTGTGTTGGCTTGTTCTTCACTAGTCTGGGAACAATTTCTGGCACTAACAGACACCATTTATTTAATGAATCCTATCAACAAAGTATATGCATTCTACTATATCTCTCCCTTTAATAGGTTTGTCCATGCAATCGTCAAGACGAATATATTAGTACCCCTCGTTTGTGAAAATCACAACATGTAAAAAAAACTTACTTTATTTCATAAAAAATGCAAGTTTAAAAAAAAACGCCAATCATTTAATGAATATAACCAAAAAAGGATGCACATTATACATTACTGCACATTTTTTTTATGTTGCACCTGCAATTGGTAAGAGGAATAGCTTAGTACCCCTTGTTTTTAAAATTAAAGACATCCAAAAAAATCAATTTTCTTCTTAAATAACACGAGTTTTTAAAAGGCAACATTTAGTTGATGAATCGAATAAGAAAACTATTCAAATTCTTATTTAATGCAATTTTTTGTAGGTTTGTGGATACAATTGGTAATATGAATAGCTTAACGCCCCTCATTTTTAAGAATCATGACATCTAAAAATAAATTTCTTTGTTTCTTTAAAAAAACACAAGTTTTTGAAAAACACCATTTATTTAATGAATCCTATCAAAAAAGTATACGCATTCTACTATATGTCTCTGTGGCATCCTCGACCATCCAACCAGTGAAGAGGACACTATGATACATCAAATAATCTAGGAATATAGCCCCATGAACATGAAACATACATACATATAGTGCTGAAGCATGATACTTAAAACATAAAACATTTTATGAAGCATAATCATTCATATACACAAGAGAAGAAAAACATATCAATCAGCATTCATGCATATATAGATCAGCATTTAACATGTATATAATCATTCATCAACGCTAATTATAATTGTAGATACAAGTTAGGAAAGAATACTTATCTTATGAAGAACTTGTTCTACAACAAGCTACATCACTGCAATGTTCCACCCAACCATAGGCCCGTGTGCTCTTTAATTTCTCGGCAATGGTGCCACCCCCGAGCTGGACATGATTCGCCAAGGAATAAGGAACTAACAGGATTACACATAGCCAAGGATAAAAACCCATAAGGGTACACAGTTCAACCAAGCCAACACAGTTGGGATTATCAGGCGAACAACAGATCAACCAAGCCAACAGAGTTGGGTTTATGAGGCCATCCAGGAGTTGGGAAATGCTAATGCTAAGCTGGTGCACTGACACCAGAACCAGCCTAGCTTCTAGAACACCCACACACACCCAACACAAGGAAATTAGTCATTTCTCTACAGTGCAGTTCCTTAGACCCTGATCTCCCTTCCAATTCTATTCACGCATTGTGGAGAAGAAAACGGGCTCAATGGCTCTGTCTGTGTAGTTCACAACCCACCAAGTTTATCAAGCATCTCATGCCCTGATTCACCACTCTAATGCAATCTGAGGACAAAACGACTGCATGCAAGTAGCCAAACAACTATTCAAGCTTCTAGAGGGAAAAACACAGTCCGTCCATTATGGCAACCAACAGCCCACAGCAATTTCTCAATGCAATCGTGGCCAAACAGCAGTCAACACACACACATGAACCCAAAACACCCACTCCTGAATACGATCACTGTGAGACATGCACAGACCATAAAATGGTAAGGGAACAAACTCTCAAACTACACCTGATGGAAAAGGTCACTGGAAAACAAAACTGGGAAAGAAATTATGGCCATGGCCTAGCAATAGAGTAGCAGTCTTCAGCTCACGATTCAGTGATGAAGGTTCGAACAAATTCCTAGTACAGAAATGCATGGGGCAAATTGATTTTTTGTCTGAATGGAAAGAACACAACACATAGACCGGTGATAGGTGATGAAACCACAACAGTCTAACAACAGTGGAAAATATGAACGCTCTGTGTGAGCAAGGGAATAATACTGACAGACTAGCAATGCGTGAAAGACAGAGGGCGAACCCGAAACAAAGGAATGTGTATTCCTTTAACTAAGTCCATGTGAGGTGAATGAACAACCACCGTTTGATTAGTGGACAGACCACCCAAAATCCATAAGGTGGTCATGGAGAGAGTGCATACACATGGGGAGAATGGCCATCGTGGCGTAGTGGCCTTGCTGTCAGCGAATAGATGCACCACTAACAATAGAACAATGAAGGTGGTGGTTGGATGAGACAGGGGAGGGTGAGTGAAGAGAGTGGTGACACATGGATTTTCCACTCCATGGCTCAGGATTTAGCTTTCCTCCTTCTTACCCTTAGAAAATCATGCCCCTTCTCAATTTAGTTGTAGTGAACATAGTTGGCTGGGTTATTTAATTAAATGTGTGTTTACATGATGCCACATTTAATATATATTCTACATGTTACGATATACCATCGATGACCATTTGAATCCAAAAAATATCATAACCAAATAATGGTGGGGCCTTATCCTTTAGCTCTGCACCAAGATCATTTATAACATATGTATCATATATAATAAATGCAAGAGGGGT
>LPNX010956390.1:179150-196885 GCA_001517045.1 Pseudotsuga menziesii | reverse complement strand
ATTAAAACTAAAGAACCCTTACCTATTTCAACCCGAGACACTTTCTCCTGATGATGAACCCTACTCTGTGGTTCGAAACGTCGAGAAAAATCCAACTTAATGCAGTTTCCTGCTTCTCTTAAAATATACCCACTGCGTAGTAGCATGAACAGATAAATTACTTTATTTCTTGAAAAAAACATGATGTTTAGAAGGACACCATTTATTTAATGCATTGTATCAACAAATTATTCGCATTCTACTATATCACTCCCTTTAATAGGTTTTTGCATGTAATTGGCAAGAGGAATAGGTTAGTAACCCTCATTTGTGAAAATCACAACATCTAAAACAAACTTACTTTATTTCATAAAAAAACACAAGTTTAAAAAAAACACCATTCATTTAATGAATGTAACCAAAAAGGGATGTACATTCTAGGTTAACGCACATTTTCTATGTTGAACGTGCAATCTGTAATAGGAATAGCTTATTACCCCTCGTTTTAAAAATTCACGACATCTAAATAAATCAATTTGCTTCTTAAATAACAAGAGTTTTTAAAAGGCGGCATTTACTTGATGAATCGAATAAACAAACTAATCAAATTCTAGTTTACCGAACATTTTCCTGCATTTTTGCATGCAATTGGTAATAGGAATAGCTTAGTACCCCTCATTTTTAAGAATCACAACATCTAAAAATAAATTGCTTTATTTCTTAAAAAACATGGGGTTTTGAAAGACACCATTTATTTAATCAATCCTATCAACAAAGTATACACATTGTACTATATCGCTCCTTTTCATAGTGTTGTGTATCCAACGGCGAGAGGAATAGCTTTGTACCCCTCATTTGTGAAAATCATAAAAATGTGAGTTTAAAAAAAAACTCCAATCATTTAATGAATATAACCAAAAAAGAATGTGCATTCTACAATATCACATATTTTTCTATGTTGCACGTGAAATCAGTAAGAGGAATAGATTAGTGCCCCTTGTTTTTAAAATTCACGACATCTAAAAAAAACAAATTGCTTTTTAAATAAAACGAGTTTTTTAAAGGCAACATTTACTTGATGAATCGAATAAACAAACTATTTAAATTCTAATTTATCACACCTTTTTCTAGGTTTGTGTATGCAATTTGTAATAGGAATAGCTTAGTACCCCTTGTTTTTAAGAATCACGACATCTAAACATAAATTTCTTTATTTCTTTAAAAAGCACAAGTTTTTGAAAGACACCATTTATTTATTGAATCCTATCAACAAATTATATGCATTCTACTATATTGCTCCCTTTAACAGGTTTGTGCATGCAATCGGCAGGAGGAATAGCTCAGTACCCTTCATTTGTGAAAATAACAACATCTAAAAAAACTTACTTTGTTTCATAAAAAACATGAGTTTTTAAGAAAACACCAATAATTTAATGAATATAACCAATAAAGGATGTGCATTCTATGTAATCACACATTTTTGTATGGCGCACATGCAATCGCTAAGAGGAATAGCTTCGTATCCCTTGTTTTTAAAATTCATGACATCTAAAAAAAAAAATTCTTCTTAAATAACACGAGTTTTAAAAACGCAGCATTTACTTGATGAATTGAATAAACAAACTATTCAAATTCTACTTGACCGCACCTTTTTCTCTGTTTCTGGATGCAATTGGTAATAGGAATAGCTTAGTAACCCTCATTTTTAAGAATCACGACATCTAAACATAAATTACTTTATTTCTTTAAAAAAACCTGAGGTTTTGCAAGACCCCATTTATTTAATGAATCCTATCAACAAAGTATCCACATTCTACTATCTCGCTCCGTTTAATAGGTTTGTGCATGCAACCAGCAAGAGGAATAGATTAGAAACCCTCGTTTGTGAAAATCACATCTAAAAAAACTTACTTTATTTAATAAAAATGGGAATTTTAAAAAAGAACTCCCAATCATTTAATGAATATAACCAAAAAAGGATGCACATTCTATGTTAATGCACATTTTTCTACATTGCATGTGCAATCGATAAGAGGAATAGCTTAGTACCCCTTGTTTTTAAAATTCAAGACATCTAAAAAAATCAATTTTCTTCCTAAATAACACGAGTTCTTAAAAGGCGGCATTTACTTGATGAATTGACTAAGCAAACTATTCAAGTTCTACTTTATCGCTTCTTTTTGTAGGTTTGTGGATGCAATTGGTAATAGGAATAGCTTAACACCCCTTAATTTTAAGAATCATGGCATCTAAAAATTTATTTCTTTATTTCTTTAAAAAAACACAAGTTTTTGAAAAACATCATTTATTTAATGAATCCTATCAACAAAGTATACAGATTCTACTATATCGCTCCCTTTAATTTGTTTGTGCATGCAATCGGCAAGAGGGATAGCTTAGTACCCCTCGTTTGTGAAAATCACAACATCTAAAAAAACTTACTTTGTTTCATAAAAACCAAGATTTTTAAAACAAACACCAATCATTTAATGAATATAACCAAAAAAGGATACGCATTCTATGTTATGACACATTTTTCTATGTTGCACATGCAATCGGTAAGAGGAATAACTTACTACCCCTTGTTTTTAAAATTCACGACGTCTAAAACAAAACAATTTGTTTCTTAAATGAAACGAATTTTTAAAATGTGACATTTACTTGATGAATCGAATAAAAAAATAATTCCAATTCTACTTTACCACACCTTTTTCTAGGTTTTTGGATGCAATTGGTAATAGGAATAGCTTAGTACCCTCGTTTTTAAGAATCACGACATCTAAACATAAATTACTTTATTTATTTAAAAGAATAGGAGGTTTTTAAAGACACTATTTATTTAATGAATCCTATCAACAAAGTATACGCATTCTACTATATCACTCCTTTAAAAGGTTTGTGCATGCAATCGGCAACAGGAATAGCTTAGTATCGCTTGTTTGTGAAAATCACAACATCTAAAAAAAGGCTTACTTTATTTCATAAAAAATGTGAGTTTAAAAAAAATGCCACTCATTTAATGAATATAATGAAAAAAGGATGCACACTTTAGGTTAACACACATTTTTCTATGCTACATGTGCAATCAGTAAGAGGAATATATTTTTACCCCTTGTTTTTAAAATTCAGGACATCTTAAAAAAACAATTTGCTTCTTAAATTACGATATTTTTTAAGAGGCGACATTTACTTGATGAATCGAATAAACAAACTATTCAAATTCTAGTTTACCGCACATTTTTCTATTTTTGTGTATGCAATTGGTAATAGGAATAGCTTAGTACCCCTCGTTTTTTACGAATCACAATATCTAAACATAAATTACTTTATTTCTTTAAAGACACGATTTTTTGAAAAACACCATTTATTAAATGAAACCTATCAACAAAGTAGGTGTATTCTACTATATTGCTCCCTTCAATAGGGTTGTGCATGAAATCGGTAAGAGGAATAGCTTAGTACCCCTTGTTTGTGAAAATCACAACATCTAAAAAAATCTTACTTTATTTCATAAAAAATGCGTGTTTAGAAAAACGCCAATCATTTAATGAATATAACCAAAAAAAGATGCACATTATAGGTTAACGTGCATTTTTCTACATTGCATGTGCAATCGGTAAGAGGAATAGCTTATTACCCCTTGTTTTTAAAATTTACGACATCTAAAAAAATCAATTTGCTTCTTAAATAACATGAGTTTTTAAAAGGTGGCATTTACTTAATGAATCAAATAAACAAACTATTCAAATTCTAGTTTACCACACCTTTTTCTAGGTTTGTCTATGCAATTGGTAATAGGAATAGCTTAGTACCCCTCATTTTTAAGAATCATGACATCTAAACATAAATTACTTAATTTCTTTAAAAAACACGAGTTTTTGAAAGACACCATTTATTTAATCAATCCTATCAACAAAGTATATGCATTCTACTACATCGCTCCCTTTAATAGGTTTGTGCATGCAATTGGCAAGAGGAATAGATTAGTACCCCTTGTTTGTGAAAATCACAACATCTAAAAAAAACTTACTTTATTTCATAAAAAATGCTAGATTAAAAAAAATGCCAATCATTAAATGAATATAACAAAAAAAGGATGCACATTCTAGGTTAATGCACATTTTTCTACGTTGCACGTGCAATTGGTAAGAGGAATAACTTAGGACCCCTTGTTTTTAAAATTTGCGACATCTAAAAAAAGTCAATTTTCTTCTTAAATAACACGATTTTTTAAAAGGAAACATTTACTTCATGAATCAAATAACCACCTTATGCAGTTTATTACATTAGCAAAAACCAAGCCCCTATTGAAATTAATTATACTATTACCGAGAAGGAGTTTTTAGCCACTGTTTACTCCATTAACAAATTCTGACATTATATCACTGGATATCCCACCTCTGTGCACACTGACCACTCGACCATCAAATATCTAATGAATAAACCTGTTACGAATGCTCGGGTAACTAGATGGTTGTTATTGTTACAGGAATTTGATATCACCATTATAGACAGACCTGGAAAAGAAAATGTTGTCGCTGATTTTTTATCTCACTTTACTAATAATGATGATAATTTGCATGTTGAGGACTCTTTTCCACATGAACACTTATTTGTAGTTTCAGCTCACTCCCCTTGGTATGAATATGTCGCTAACTACTTGGCTGTAGGGAAGCTTCAGGCACATTTGTCCAAAAGAGAAAAGTAGAAAATTATTCAGGAAAGTGCCAGGTATTGTTGGATAGACAGTCATCTCTTCTACACAGGCCCTGATCTTGAGATCAGAAGATGCATAAGAGAAGATGGAATATTCCATATTTTGAAGTCTTGCCATGATGAGCCTTGTGGGGGACATTTTGTAGACAAGAGGATATGACATAAAGCGCTAAGAATGGGCTACTATTGGCTGACCCTTTTCAGGGATGCAAGAAGATATGTCCAGTTTTGTGAAAGCTACCAGCGGATGGGCCAACCTAATAGATTGGATCAAATGCCTCTTCAACCACAATTTGTGGTTGAACCTTTTGATAGATGGGCCTTGGATTTTGTTGGTCCTATCAGCCCTCATTATAGGTAGAAAGCATACATATTGGCTTGTACTGCCTACATGACGAAATAGGTAGAAGCTGTGGCTTTGGTGAAAGCCAATGCTTAGGATGTGATCGATTTCCTATATGGTGAAATATTTACCCATTTTGGATGTCAAGGGTAAGTTACTCACAAGATGGTTGGGCCCATACCTGGTAGACAGAGTATTTGATAATGGTACAGTTCTCCTAGTAACCATTGATGAGATTTGTGCACCATTATTTGCTAATGGTCACAGGCTGCGACTGTACCATAATCCCATTTCAAAAGATGCATTCACTTCAAATATTGGAGCTGATCTAGAATACCAGTTAGAACAAGGGCATGAATCTTTATCTGCCCCTGTGAATCCTTAGATAGTCGCTGTAAATATTACATAAAAAATTTTGTACATAAATAAATTGATATTTTTACCATTATTTTTATCTTTTTCTTTTGCACTTGATCCATTTAAAAAAAATTAAAAATGTGCAGGGAATCTCCTAAGGAGTAGTGGTCATTATCAGGCCTATCGACCAGGGTCATCCTTCTGTAACTTCCTACATAAGAAGAAAATTCCTTGAACAAATTTGTTGCAGCTGCAACACTGTAATACTTTTCCTTCTTTTTTTTTGTAGCTGCAACACTATAAAATACCTCCCTTTATCCCATTCCGCATAGCTGCAACATCGTAAAATCCTACCCTTTATCCCGTTGGGTGCAACTCCAGCATCGTCAAATTGTTGCCTATTTCTCCATTTTTCTGTAGCTGCAACACCATAAACTCCTGCCCTTTATCCCGTTCTACACAGCTACAACACCGTAAAATTCCTCCCTTTATCTCGTTCCGCGCAGCTGCAATAACGTAAACTCCCGCCCTTTATCCTATTACGCGTAGCTACAACACCGTCAAATCGTTGCCTATTTTCCTGTTTTCCACCAGCTGCAACACCATCAAGTCCTTCCCTTTACCCCATTCCCCACAGCTGGAACACCATAACTTAATTCCTTTTTTCGATTCTGGCAGCTGCGCACCGTTCCACTTTTCTCCATTTTTACTTTCTTTAGAAGCTGCAACACCATTCCATTTTTACTATGTTACCTTTTCCGGCAGCTATGACTCTGCCAAAACTGGTTGTTTTTTTTATACTTGAGGGCCATGACTCTGCCAGAATGCCTGATTTCTCTATGGTCTGCGGCTATGACTCCTCCATTATTGGCATAACTCTTTGCAACCTTGGTTAGTGACTCCTCGATATTTGGCTCCAATTCCTGATGGTGACAATTCTTCTTTATTTTATAGCATTCCTTATGTTTCCGATGAGATTGACACAATGGTTTTTGTCTGCCAAAAGAAAAGGTCATTACAGCATGCCTGCAATAATGATTAAATTTAAATGGCTACACTTCACACTCTCTAATATTTTCCAAAGGTTACCATGCATCGCATATTTTCAAAGGTATGGTTCTGATTATTTACTTGATTAAGCATTAACTAGATTTGACAACATTAATCATAACTTCCTTTCTGTGCCCATTATTACACCTGCATATCGGTAATTGTCCACTCGTACGAATTTATGGCCATTTATGTTAGCTGGTAACTACCACCTTTCCTAATTTGGGAAAAAATTCCAAACATTTCGATGCTCTGAAACTTTCTGAATTTACCCAACTCCACTCTCAGCTGTTCATGCATACTTTGTGCTTTAGCCTCTATTATTGAGACCTGTAATCTATCAAACTGATAAACAATTCTAAACTCAAATAAACATGGGTATCCCAGCTTGGCATGAACCTCCAAATATGCGAGAACTGAGAAGAAATGCCAAAGTTTTCACTATTTTGGAAGCTGCAGGCTAGACTAAATTCTTCGAATGCCTCAATGGGTTTCATCATGAGATAGCGCTACAATTTTCCTTAAATTTTACAAAAATCCACTGAGAGGTTCTAGGGTTACATATATAAGCCTCTAAAGTAATATTGGGTGAGTTCACTATCCTTCGTCAGGTGGGAAGAACCTGGTTTGGTCAAAGAACCCCCAATATTGCTGCCATATAGGATTTTCTGATAGAGGAGGAGCACATTCGTCAGTGAAGGACAGGGATAGAATTACAGTCACTACCTTGGTTGTGGGATCAAGTAGTAGTTTTCCTCAACAAGTATATCACCTGTGAAGGTAGGTAACAAATGGTTTATTACTCTGGCATTCCTCTATTATCTCATCTCCATCATAGGGCCTTACTGAACATTCCATTTTATCTACTCAATGATCTACATCATATGGCGGGGCTTGTTAGAACAACCAAGAATCCAAAATCCTCCCTTACCTACCATGGACTAATCAGATTAATAATTTTATGGGCCTTATCTCAATGGAACCAAACCTCCGAGCAATTCACAGGTCAAATTCAGATAAACTAGGAACCCTCCCTTTTTCTTGGCGTTCCAATAGAAGAAGAAGTAGACGTACCTATACTCGTGGGGCCTGTTCAAAACGAAGAGGATCCTACCAATGCACAGTTGGGATGGAATGAAGAGAAAAAAGAGGTTTGGAGTCCCTCTAATTTAGTTGGGGGGGGGGAAATGAGACTGGATTGGATGATCAGTTAGACGACTAAGCAGAAGAATTGGAGGAAAATGCTCAAGGAAACCCTGTAGAGAGATTAAATAATACAGAAGCTCTGACAACAGAGCCTGAAACTAGAGAAGCATTAGATGTTGCGACAGCTGAAGGTGAGGATTTTAGAGCCATGATAAAAAAATAAAACATGGATTTTTTGACCATTGAATGTTCCCCTGAATAGGGAGGAACTCTGATTGAGGAAGAATAGGAAAACGCTAAGACAGAAGATATCCCTTCCACATTAGCTGCAAATCTGGAGATTCCGGCACCACGAAGGGAAAGGAGGAGATCAAAAGCAGAAATAAATGCACCACCACCAATAAGACAAAAAAGATCTAGGTCAGTTATAATAGTTGCAGCAGCATAGGAAAGATGGGAAACCATAGAACCATAGATCGAATTCCCCATTCTAACACCCAAAGAAAATGATGCCCCACAGGAACCGACTGTAGAAGAACCTGAATTTGAGGTACTTCTATATGAAAATGGGCTATTAAAGGAGAAAGTACAATCACTTCGGAAATAACTAGAAAATTGAAAGGAAGCATGCATGAAACAGGTGGAAAGGAAGATCCACACACTAGTCGAAGCTGCAGACCAGTTAGAAGGATCATCTCCTACCGAGGATGGTGAGGAGGAGGAAAGAGTGGTCTGCCCTGTATGTGTAGAAATCATTAACCATTTGATCTACAAATTCATAGTTTGTCCCTTTGTGACACAACAACCTATACCTGGAGCAGTGTAAGAACAAGGAAAACTTGATTGGAAGGATGGTGAAGCTTTGCAAGACCAACTCCAGCAAGGGGAAGTTGTAGAAAAACAGCGTGTTGATACACAAGAAGCAACATCTCCAAATATTTCTGTTGAAGTTGCCACCCAAATTTGGACAGGTGAACCAGAGGCTGAAATTATTCCTGATTGTGTTAAAGAAGTTTGTGTCGTGTCTCCTGAACCTTCTCAGGGCACAGAACTAATATAGATGGAACCTCAATAGTAGAATGAGGATGAGGTTGAACAATGTGTTGATACACAAGAACGGGCATCCTTGAATATTCTCGTTGAAGTTGCCACCCAAATGGGGGAAGATGAACCAGAGATTGAAAATATTTTGGAATTTAACAAATAAGTTTGCGCTGTGACTCCTGAACTGTCTCAGGACATAGAGTTAATAGAATTGGAACCAAACATGATTTCAAGGAACCGCACTTATTTAAAAGTGTATAAATGTTGGCGAATATTACCAATTCTTAAAATTCCAACTATAAAATGGTTGGTGATATTTTTCAAAAAATATTTTAATTTCCAAGGATTTTATATCGTTTATATAATAATTTGGTGATTTTTAGGGAGAAACAATTTTACCCCATCAAAATTGGCCAAAACGGTGCTTCAAAAAATATAAAATGGTGAATGTTTTTTGGGAGCAAAACATGGAAAAATAGCCCACTGGGATAAAATTCACCACTAAAATTATCCCTGATTGGAACCCCAATAGTAGGAAAATGAGGAAGTTAACCAGGATGTTGCTACACAAGAACCAACATCCCTGGAAATTTCTATGGAGACTCTTAGGATGCAACAAGAAATCAATCACAAAATAGACATCATTCTTGATTTGGATTTAGGAGAGGATGAACAAATACAATCACAATCCTCGGGGGACACTCAAATGCTTGAAGAACAACTCCATATTGAAAAATACATGAAAGAAACTCTACAATCCCAGCAACATGAAGAAAGAGAAGGGCAGGGCTCTATCACACAAGAACCAACGACCTTACATCCCCCTGTTGAAGCTGCAACTGACAATCAGGTAGATAGGGAGATCAAAATTCAGGAGAAGGTTGTCACACAAGAACCAACACCCTCGCAATCAACTGCTAAAGTTGTTATAGGTGAACTCCAAAGAGGGGATGTTATTACACAAGATCCAACATCTCTAGAAGTTGTTTCAAAGACACCTATGGTTGAAGTTGTTGTAGGAGAAATTCAAGGAAGGGATACTGTCACACAAGAACCAGCACCCCCAGAAGTGATTTCAGAAGAATATGATGTTCAAATAGGAACATCAAGTGATAATTTATGGACTCAACTTCCTCAAAATTTTGTGAATTTGGATTCTGATAATGAATAACATGCTAAAGATGGAGAAATCATGAAGCTGACAAAAGAACTCTCAATCTTGAGAATAGAAGTGAGGAATTGGAGGAGTGAGGTGGAGAGATATCAAGAAGGGATGGTGTCCCTCATTGAACATAGGAAGACCATCAAGGAATTGAAGGAAAAGTGGGCAGAAGAAATTATGTCTGAGAAACTCCACAGGGAAGAATTACAAAAGGAGCTAAAGGAGCTGAAAATGTTCAAATCCATGCAGGTGGAAAAAGATCAGCTGTATACTCTTTCTCGGGAATTGTTCGGTACCAAAGTACCATCCTCCTCTTACCCTATGTTTTTATTTGAGCAGTTCATTTGGTTTAAACTGAGGGCTGTAAAAGAAGGGATACCATATGAAATAGCAACCTCAGCTAAATTCCTGGAAACATTTCTGGAAAGTAACTTTAAGGACCAAAATTTGTTGTGTGAGCTTTATTTGCATGAATTGGCTTGTAGTTTGGACCGCCATTCGAATCGTGTCCCTTTCTCAGGTGATGTTTAGCCGAGGGATTTTTCCTCCTTTGTGAGCAATCATGTTTAGTGGGAAAAATCCTTCCAAACTTTCTCTCATAATGAGGCCCACTCTAACCTTTGGATTCGAAGAAAACCTCAGAATCCTCGTCTCCTCCTTTCCTGTCATCAGAGTGTACTATCGTGTCCCATCCAAACTCAACATCTAATGGAACTTCAAGAAAAGGTTATTTCTACTTGTGTCAGCTAGATCTCCATGAATCAACGAGTGGCTTTGGAAGGTAGCCAACACATATGGCAACTGGCCTCTTCAACCCTGAGAAATAGGGATCCCTACTGTTACAGGAATTTTGAACAGACACTTTCCAGGGTTGGGGGATATGTTGGATGCATGAAGGAATGTGTGGTTAATTGGCTGGGACTCAAATTCAAATTTCCTCTCATGTGGTGGCCAGCAAAATCATACAGGGAAGACTTATCATTAACAAGGGCAGAAGAGCAGAAGTGTTGGAGATATTGGGTTGTCCATAAGGGATTGGTGTAAAAACAAGGAACACTTGAATTCCCATACAAGTTCTCTTCTCTCCATGAACGAAGTACAATGCCAGATTCATATTTAGAATAATGGAGTTTGTTTCATGAGGACATGCAACAGGACAATTGGGGGAAGATGTTGGGCCCATAAATGATCCCTTTTTGACCACCCTTACCTACCTCTTTTTTCCTCATCCTACTTTATTGTGTATACTAAATAGATGTTTTTCCTTCACTCGGTCCCTCAATTGATACAGGTATTGTTAATCATTCTATTATTTTATTAATGCTTAGGATTGTTGTAATCGGGGATTTACATCTTAAATTAGGCTAGAATATGGTGTTTTCATAAAGATAATTCACGATGTAAAGGATACAGGTGTAGCGAGCCGAACATGCCAATAGAGGGATGAGAATTCATTGCTGAGATGATCTCCATCCATTCCATCATTGCCAAAATAATGTGGTCCAAGGGTATTATTCCACGTGAGTTGTACAAAGGTGGTTGGAACAGGCTGCAATAGATTCAGAGGCAATAGTGCGCCCCTACTCAAACATAGCTGCAATCCACGGAGTATCTTCTCGATTGATCATGATCATTATTTCTTGATCAAGTAACAGCTTTCATATATCTTCTACTCTCATCTTGCCATGGCTATAACAACTCACCATAATTAGGGAATCGTGAAGATCGGAGATCTTCATGGATTCCTGATAATAGTGGGAAGATGTTATGATCATAATTGTATAAATACTGGGAAATTTTTCGAGCCAAGGGTTGAAAAATTAATCAATTTATTGTATCATCTGTGACTGAGGTTGTGTGATCATATTCCATTTTAATGCAAGGAGTTTGATTCTTCATATCTTGGCATTCTAATGTGTGTTACTTCCAGCATCTCTGTGTGAAGGCTGGGCCCACCTTCCCACAGGGATTACTGAATTAATTAGGTATTTTATTTATTATGTTGTGTGGTTGGATTTTGTGATAATTTCCTTTATTTATAGTAAGCTGCAACAGTCATCAATTTGTTGTGTCAATTGAATAATCTGTAATTGCATATTTTGTAAAATGTAGTGGTGTGGTGTGCAAGTCGACTATATAGGTTAACTTTTTTTTATGCAACTGTGTGATAGCTGTGACAGCCATTTTCATCCCTAGTTCTTTCAATTGCTATTTTCTTTAGATCTTTGCAGTTTGTTTCTTCACATTTATAATTGCAGAATTTAATTCATGTACTTTGAATTTCTAGAATAAGCTGAATTCATATAGTTGAGATGGATCTTTAGATGGTTTGGTAATTAAGGATTTAACTTTCTCCAAAATTAATCTAGATGTTATTTCCCAAATATTTTAATTCTAGATTAAGGATTGTAAGAAGGTACTTTTGATTGCATTCTTAAGAAGGTAAACTAGATTAAGTAGATTATGGGATGAGTCCAGCTAAATAGGAAAGTGGGGTCATTCATTTAAAGCATCAACTACTTAGTGTTTAAAGCATATACAGTGCACATTATCCTTGAAATAAGAGACTTCCCTTGGTTGACAATTAATATTGAACATTCTGTATATTGTCTTTAATTAACTTGCATATAGTGTGCCCAACAAATACAAAATAAATCTTGGATTCCTTCATTAGGGTCAGCAGGTACTTATATAATAAGTATAATCTAAACCATACTAGCATAATTCGAGTACGAATACGATTCGATACGGAAAAAATACATAAGAAAAAAATCTAATACGAATAAAATATGAGAGTAGACTTCTTATATATAAAATAGTTTTAATTAAATATACAACAATATATAACATTTATATATAGTTAAACATATACAATATTTTTAATGAAATATTAAATATCATTCATTAAATTTTAAACTTAAAAAAATCATTACTTTTTTTTTAATATATTTCTTACAACCAAAATTACTCTTCAAAAAATATAATACCCTTAATATAAGGAAGAAAACTCTTAGTTATTAATCTTTATAAATTATTTTAAGAAGAAAATAAATAATATTTACCAAAAGTTGGTTTTTTAAAATTAATTTTCAAAATTAACCCGTATCCGTATTACACATACATTGAATATTCAACTAATTCGAATTTGTTCGAAAATTTCGTACAAAAAAAAAATATGACCAAATTATACTACTATGATCTAAACAACTATTACTCCCCATGAATGTGGGATAATGCAACATATTAATTGGGTGACTTAACAACTATTACTTAATCCCCATGAATGTGGGATAATACAACATACAAATCGGATGACTTACAAAGCATATGCGTCCAACAAAATATAATAACAAAATAAAGAGGAGGGTTGACACAGGTTCTTAGCATGCCCTCCCTCTTAGAAAAGATTTGTCCTCAAAGCTTTATATGTGGAAATTGTTGTTGAATATGAAGGAGTGGTTCCCATGTAGCGTCTCGTGGTTGCATGTTATGCCCCTGAATTATGACCTCTGTGATGGATCGAGAGTGAATATGACAAGTTCTCTTATTGAGGATGGCCTCTGGTTCCAAAATGATGGAGCCTTCTTTATCTAGTTCTGGTAAAAATATTTTTTCTCTGATGTTGGTACCAATCACTTTCTTAAGACAAGAGACATGAAACACTAGGTGAATGCGAGAAGAAGGAGCAGCAGCAGTACCCCTAACTCCACGACTCAGGTAGAATTGATAACCTCTTTACCACAAATGAAAACTCTTGGTTTACCTCATGAGGGGAGTTTTTCAATTAGGTAGGGCTAGTTTCCTTTCTCACTTGGCAGGTCCTCTCAAAGGACATCTACTTCTGGATACATGTTGTACTCCTCACAATGAGTTTTACGGATATGCCTAAGTAATTCCCATGGTTAAGAGGATTGGGTTTATTCCCTGATCCGAATGAATATTAACGTTGCAAGAAGAAGAACTACTACAATAATCACAGCACCAAGAAGAATTGCAAAAGAAAAAATATTGGCAGAAATTCCACCCAACGAGCCGAAGAAAGTGCTCTGATACCAGATGTGATGAACCTCCTGTAATAGAATATGAGAATGCATGATGTAACAGAAATAATGGAGCACATAAGAGATTTTATTGATCACAGGAAACTTCGAAGGGGAAACCTCCTTTGAGCAAGCTCAATACAAAATAACTCTTCGATGCATTCATTAGCCTAAACATGTACTTATATAATATGTCTAATATAAACAACTATTACTCCCCATGAATGTGGGATAATGAATCATAATAATGGCACCACTTACAAAGAATATGCGTACGACAAAACATACTAACAAAATAAATAGGAGGGAAAACATGGGTTCTTAACACCCCACGATAAACTGGTCGTGACCGTGTCAACAAGTATAAGAGGATTTTGGTCCCTTAATGGACAACAACTATGTCTCAAGATGTGAGTCACAGAGGGTTGTTGTGTAGATGCATATCCCCAAAGTCCTAACTTAGCTGCAAGATTGTTTTTGTCCCTCAAACAAAGTTACAATGTTAGTTGTATTAAGTTAATTTTTAGGCTAGCTTGGGGTCATGAACCAACCATTTTTTATTTAGGATGTGAGATGTGTGCGAATGATGTGTATATTCCCCAACAATATTGCAATGAAGATGCAACGATATCACTACCAAGATGCAAATAAATGCAGATAAATAGTAGTAAATCACAATAAATATCATCCAAAATAACAATTAATTCTTCCATAACACAAAATAAACACTAGTAAATGAATGTTTAAGGAACTTACCGAGGTGTATGAACACATAGACAGTCTCGACTATGAATCTCAACTCAAGAGGCTCACATAGAAGGAAAATAGGACATCAAAACAAACCAAGGGGTTGTAATGGATCAAATGCGAACAGAAACATGTCAAGAAGGGGTAAAACATAGATAGGGGTTTTGGAACAAGGATGTCAACCACTAAAAATGATTGAAAAACTATAGGTCACACCTAACGATTGAAAATGTGTGGTCAAGGTCACACAGACTTGGGAAATAGTCATGATTGGCGAAGAAAAATAGAGAGAAGACTAAAATCTCACAAAAAAGAGGATTAAGCGCCACAGGTCGAACAAAATTGAGTCACAATAGTGACCAGGGTCGCTCCAAAAGTCAGGACAGGAACGATATGGTGTTCTAGGTGAGGTCACACTTATTAGGTAAAAAGGTACGACTTGGGTCATGCTTATCGGGAAAAAAGGTGCGACTGGGTTGCAACTTTTGGTCAACTAAGTGTGACTCAAAAAGGACTGGAATGTTTTTGAAAAATGGTTGTCGGCTAGGGCCAAGGGGAAGGAACTACGAAAATGATGGTTTAGATCTACCATGAGGGGGTCATATCTGTGATGCCTGAAGGCAGCAAAGGAGAACAAACCAATAACAAAAACAACAAAAAAAATGATCCATATGGATCGAATGAGCGGAGTCACCAAAACTGTAGTGGATATTTCTCCCCAGCTACGTACAAAAGCACCAACCTGAGATAATGCAGATCATAGGGTAGAGTTCAACAATAATAATCGAAAGAAAAGAAACAATAACAATATTTTTTAGGTTTTTTCAAATATATAATACTAACTAATGCAAAATAAGAAAAAAAGATACAATTTTTTTAAAATGTTGGCCACCATAGCCGTACTCGAAAATGGTCCCGTAGCTGCATGGTTTGGGTCACCGGTCTCTTCCACAAATAGTTTTTAGATGGGGAATGGATCCAAGTGGGTACAGAGTGAACTCAACGTACACCGTGGGGAATGGCGAGGAAAAATATGGGAATAATGGCACAAAAATGTATAGTGTGGCTAAGAGCAACTGACAAAAAGTGTTTTGGGGGAGGCCTTCACAATGTATTAACATGATCGTCCAAAGGTTTTTGACCCATGGTATTTTATTGTCCATCGTATTTAACTATGTTTTTTTTACCCATTCTCACTTTTAGGGTTTTTCACCCTTTTTTGGAGTGAGTGGGGATAAATCACAATAAATGCTCAACTTTGCTCCATTGATGGGGAAGGGATAATAATGTTTTGGACCATATTTAGTGGAAATACAGTTTTGAAGGTCAAAATGGATGAAATAATGGAGGGAATATGAGGTATGACTATGGTTTAGACAATGGAGAGATAAGTGAACAATTTTTAGTGTTAACAACATCAATTCTCTCACTTGAGCTCTCCTTTGTATAAAATAATGTAAAGCTAAAGATGGCAGTGCTCATTTCGCAGAATTTTTGAACTCAAAAATTGTTTTCCAAGAAACCTACTTTCAGTTATGGATTTTTTAGATCTAGTTTCTTTTTTATTAAAATAAATTTATTGTTTTTAGATGAAATTTCCTTTAATTTGTTTGAAATAGTGTGGTGGTTGCAATATGATGATGTCTATTTTCATATTATTGTTTTTTCCATGTAATTTCCTTTCCTTTCTTTGTAATGGTGTCTTTTGATTTTTTTTGCTTCCACTTGAATCCACAATGCACATCCTCAATGTCCATTTCCCCCTTCCTGTATCTAAAACTTGGGAATACATTGAATCAAATAGACATGAAAAAGCTTAGAAAATATATTGGTTTTCTTCTATAAAATAAAAACCACAATTGATTTAAGAGCTAAAGTGTTGATGCCATTCTAGGGTAATATTTCTAAGAACAACAAGAAAGGTTGGATTTCCCATGAACTAGGTTCATGTACAAACATGTATAAAAGAAAGAAGAAAGGTATTAGCCACAATTAAAGGATGGGTTCCTAATAAGAAAGGATCCATGGCATTTTCCATCTCAAAGTGAGAAAAAATGCAGTGAAAATGACATAAAACTAGCTACTTTCACCAAATTCCTGAAGGCACCGATATCACAGTCACATGGAATTTTGGTCCAAATACAGAGTTCATAGAATACTAGTCTAAAGAGATTGAGTGTAATAAAATGTTAAAAAACATGTTACTCTCGACATGTAACATAAGGACAAGACACCATGTGTAACAAATTAAAAAGGCCCAAGGACCTCAACATTGAATGCAAGAGAAAACAAATCAGTATTAGAATGACAATGATGTTATTCAGACAAAATTGAAGAACAAAATGCTTATTGGCAATGCAGGTGAAGCACCCGAATTAATTAATAAGGTATTAATTGAAGTTAGATTACACCCACATAAAATTTCAACTTATAGTTCAATCAATTCCAAACTTTTGTGAATTATTCATAAGAGAAGCTAAATAGGGAATATGGAAATCATGGACAGAGCTACTTACTAGTGTCACATGTTCCTTTCATTTGAAGACAACCTGGAGTAAATACGACAACTATAGCTACTAAATAGAACAACACAAAAAAATTGACCAATCATCTTTGGGATACATGATAAAGAGATCCATTCACAACATTATGAGTTCACGACCAAATAATGCTTGAGGGTTTATGGTATTAATGGTCATGGTATTATTGTTTACTGGAGATACTACACCTTGGTATTGTCTTTGGGTAGGTTCCCATGCATGGTCCCTTTGATTTAAAACTCACTTATATATCTTTAGACCACCACTATGGTGTCTTTCCTCATCAGAGCTACTCAAGGTATATCATGTATTGTAATAATAGAATTATATTATTCCTCCTTCTTTTTTTCACCATTTTTATTCCTTTGAAAGTTGTGTGTTCTCTCTTAATAGCTAGATATTTTTGTCAAAGTGTTTAACACTCATCTGCATGGTATGTGAGCTAAGATGCTAGGACAAAGGAACACAAACATTATTTATTTGCAAGTACAAAATAATGAAAATTGTGAGAAGAATGAAGTTTTGAAACCAAGTTATTCTCACACCATATAATTACTTTGCATGGGAAGTAAAAATGGAGATCTTTCTTTGAAGTAGAGGACTGTATAGTA